>VZUI01058689.1:0-15516 GCA_013401135.1 Cettia cetti
AACATCAAGGGGGACGACCTGATCGTGTTCCTGCACATCCAGAAGACGGGCGGCACCACCTTCGGGCGGCACCTGGTGCGCAACATCCACCTGGAGCAGCCCTGCTACTGCCGGGCCGGGCAGAAGAAGTGCGCTTGCCACCGCCCGGGCGGCGACAAGGACACCTGGCTCTTCTCCCGCTTCTCCACAGGCTGGAGCTGCGGGCTGCACGCCGACTGGACCGAGCTCACCAGCTGCGTGCCCGCCGCCATGGAGCGCCGCGGCTGCGCCGGCAACCGCACCCTCAGGTCAGTGCCTGCTTTCCAGATGCTCCAAATCAGATCCCGCCTTCCCCAGCGCCGTGGGAGGGTGCCCTGGCAGCAGGTCCCGCTCCCCAGCCCCCGGGCGAGAACTGTCCGCTGCCGTCCTCAATAAGAAACAGGCGGCGGGGCAAGGCTGATGTACTGGGGGAGGTTCTGCTGTGGGCGCTTGTCTTCCCGGTGTTACCTGTGATGCTTTCGCTTTGCCTCAGAATCGTGCTGATTCCACGTAGTGCGCATGCAGCTGCCTTTCGTACAGGCTAGCGCGAGAGAAACTCCGCTCGTGTTACCGCAAGTTTCTCCTATCTGTTTGTCCTTTCGAAACTTGTCTTTAACAAATCACTACGCTCTTCTGCAGCCGGAAGAGTGCCTCTGCAGAAGCTGATGGATCGTTGCAGCTGCTGGATGTTGTAACTAGCGGAGTTCGATATCCAGAAGCCCTTAAACCGTCTTTTCACCCGTGTTTCCTGTTGGCAGATAGGCAGGTTCTGTGCTTCCCGTGCTGTACTGACCGCTTGCTCTCTGTGCAAGCTCAAAGTCTGGAGACCATGCGTGGCAGGCTCTGTGCAGGGTACACTGTACTGGCAAAAATCGCACTGTGAATGTCCCTTTGATGATCTGATGACAGTGGAAAAGGGAATTCTGTGTGCATGCTGTCTCTCTGCATATTACAGTGTGGTTTTGTTGGGTCTTGTGAAAAGTCTTGTCTGTTCTAAACATGGAATAATTGTCAGATGGGTGATCCCTCTTGATAAGATACCTCTAGGTGATTCAGTAAGTTTTGGTCTTTGTTCTGATTTATTTACCAATAAATCAGATTATTAAGGATAGCATTAGAAGCTGTTTTTATTTGTTTGATTGATTTTGGACGTGTATTAAGAAGCTATGAGCTGATTTCACTCTTAAACATTTGCACTTTAATAATTGTAACTTCAGCTCTGTAAAATATTAAGGAAAATATAGGAAGAATACCTTAAAAAAAGTTATGTAGTGTGGCAGCTACCTTAAATTCTTTAATTTTAGTATACATCTTGATTTTATAAGTGCACAAACTTTAAATTTTCAGTAGAATCACTTCCACATTGTGGTTTCCATCTTGTCACATAAGAACACGTATAGTCCATGACATTCATGGGCACATTTTCACATTGGTTTATTCATCAAGACAATAGAGTTGATTATTGTCATTGTTGAACAATTTGAAGGTTATTTGATGTGAACATCAAAGGCCCTCCCATACAGCAAAGCTAGTTGCATTTGGAAAGACTCCAGTCAGGATAATTTGAATTTATTGTGGATGGTTGCAGACTTGGACTATACTTGCAGAATACCGTTAAGGTAATTCATAAAATCCTATGAAAAAAAAATTAGCTGAAGATGAAGTGTATGTATTTGTTGATGGAAGTGAAATGCTGTGAATGTCTTCAAGGACAAAATAACTTGGTGATAGCTGTAGAGCTTTGAGGAATAATCAAGAAACTTGCAATGTAAAAGGGAAGGGAGGAGTAAGAGTAATTCTTGTAAAAATGTTTGAAAATACATAGTCTGCCAGTAAAGTCCACTTTTTCTCTCTCATGAAGAATGTTATTTGGTAAACAACTGAGTGCTAAATTCAATTGCAAAGATTACAAATGGGCAATAAAATTGGAGAAGTAGCTTTAATACTATTACAGAAAACCGTTCTTGTATTAGGTAAATTTAAAACTTCAAGTTGAACTACACAGCCAGTCATAGTGGTTATTCAGTGCATAGTTAGTAGTTACTTTGATTGAAAAAAGACATGCAGTGATAGTTTGCTGTTATAGGTGAATCCTGTTTTGTTTAATTAGTGTGTTATTTGGCTAGTGTAAGATTGCACATCTTGATTTGTCTTTACATAAATGAGGAAAGCGCTGTAAATAATTATTGCATCATTTTAATACTTGTTCATTCTTGTATTATAACCTGTGCTAGGAGACACCTTTACATTTTTGTCTTTGTTTTGTCATTATAACCGTGTAGCTTGACTCCCGCTTGTCAAGAAGCTCTAAAAGGAATCAAATAACCCTGAAGTATGGATTATCTCTGCTGTGAATATCTTTGCTCCTGGTGCAATTAGAATCAAGCCCAAACTACTTTGCTGCACTATTAGAGGCATGCATCTAAGTCTTTTTTTAATGTCTGAATGGAGAATTGAGGACACTGTATAACTAAAATAGGCAAGAAACTAGCATACAAGTCTAACGTAAATTTTTAAGTCTTCCTTTAAAGCTTCTGAATGCATTTAAAGCTTCTGAATGCATTTGAAGCACTAGACTTCCTTGAATAGCTCAACTTTTCTGCCTTCCAGCTCTGGTGTCAGAAAGTGAGGCTAAATTGGTTAAATATCTGACAATGGATTTTCTTCATGGCCGGCAGGACAAACTCTTACGGATTTTGTTCCAAGGTGTTTGATCTCCTGTGCCATATACTTGATGCAGTGAAGATGTTATGTGTATTTCAGATTTTTTTGTTTGTTTGTTTCTCCATGTAGCAGGTGTTAACATGATCTGTTCTTTCAGATCCCTGTATATGTGGTCTGTCTTTTACTATGGGAGGGAATAAAGGATTTATAGTATATGATAGTGAAAATTTGTTTCTTAGAGGGCTAAAAATAGTGTAAGTTAGATTAAGTTCTACCTTTTAACATAGATCTTCAGAAGATTTCATGAAGAAGCTCCAATTAGAATCTGGGAGGAAGGGGCTAGCTGATAAGGAGTGGATGATCATGGTAAAGGTCCCAAAAGATCTGTGAAGTACAGTGTGTCCTCAGTTTCTGTCTTTCATGTATAGTGTGTTTAAATCACATTAGGGTTTTGAAGAGAATTTTTCTTAGTTTTTCTTCTTTTTAATGTTGGAGTTTTGAAGTATCAAGACCCAAGATGGAAAATGGGGCAAAAACTGATGCTGTGCTCTAGAGATCTGAACTTCTTTAAGCTCAAGTGCCAGCATGGACTTTTGCCTGTGTGGGACTTAATGGTACGGTGTGCCTTGTCCCAGTTTCAATATGGAAAGTTGTTTGTTATTAATGTATTGGATGCTACTGTGAAGTTGTAGAACTATCTCTTTTGTTAGAAAGCAAAGTAATTCTTTTGAATGACATTGCTTTAAAAAAACAACCAAACCAAGACAAAACCTGTAGACTGTATTTCTTCAAAATGTATATGTTTTCATTTTCAGGATGTGAGATTTTCTGCTAAAATACCTGTTTAAGTGTCTACAGAGCCAGGCAATTAGTTTTTCATACTAATGTGTAGCTTTCATTTTTACAAAAGGTGCTATCTGAATAGTGCCTTTTAAATTTATTTTTAATTTTTTTTTTTTTAAAGAAACAGTCATGTTTGCATTGCCCTCTCTGAAAGCCAGTGAAGTTGGTGATGCTTGTGTTCAGCTCCACCCCCAGAACTTGGCTTTCCTTCAGAGGTGCCACAAAGCTGAGACTGTAGAATCTTAGCCAACACTGCAGAATCTTAGCCAACACTGCTTGAGGAAAGAATGGCCAGAGAAATGTTGTGAGATGTCTAACCTGGTATGCCAGGGAAGAGTTGGTGTCAAGTCTGAGTGACATTAGGCTGCCGCTGCAGACAGTGGGGAGAAATAGAATAACACAGGCAGCCCTTTTAAGGATCTCAGACATGTCTGAGGTCTGCTGAATTGTCTTCTGAAGGGCCAGTTCTTCCATTCACTGATAACAAGGGAAAGACTAGAATTGTGAATTGAGACTTTGTGTCTAAAACTAGAGAAGAGTTCCACATCTAATATTGCAGAGACACTGTCCAAACCGATTGTCTGCCTCTGTTAGGTTACCAGGTAGTCCTTGGGGTGTGAGGTAAGGCTTGCTTTGCCTCTCTGCTTTATGGAGGAGGGGTTGTGAGAACCTGAGATGTCCTGATCAAGGCACATTTTATCCCTAGCTGATGATGCCTGCAATATAATTAATAATTATTCATTATTGTTTATTTGAAGTTTGGTTAAACTAGGAATGCAATCTTTTAAACTACACACTTGAAAGAACACTTTATTCAAAGTTTTGTCTAATTTTCTAATATGAAACAGTGAAATCACTTGTGTAAACCCCATATGCTCTCTTGTCAGTGCACTTTAGTCTTCAAAACTATTGATTTTCATTAATTCACGTCCATTATACTCTCTATTTCCTTGTCCTGTTTAACTTATTATATGCTACATTTTTCTATGGAAGTGTAAATCAGCTGTAAACCCACGAGTCCTGGAATGAGGAGAGTTGAATAGAAAATATTAGTAGGATTCCTTTTCCTTTTGCATTCCTTTATCTGACTGTTGTGTGTTTTTTAATCTCTAGCTATAATAGAACATAAGACAGACTCTGATCTTTGCAGCCGTGGTAACTGATCATCACAAAAATGCAAGAGTGTTAATTGAAAAGTAAGACTGTGCTGAAGATAGTGGAGAGAGGAGAATAAATAGTCACAAATGTTTAAACTGAAAAAAAAAAAGCACAAATTCTCTTAGATACCTTAGTATCTTCTAGGGAAATGAGTGCTGGAGCCAGTAAATTCTTTATAGTTTTTAAAATAAATGTAAGGAACAACAAAGACAAAACAATTTCCTGTTGTCCTGCTACTGACTCTGGGTTTTTTACTTCTTTACCTGTCTCCGGTGTAATCTGCTCTAGGGTTTCATTTTCCTTAAAATTGAAAAGTGGTGTTGTCTTCCCCAAGTGCTTAGTGTGAATCTTGTTAACTTGAGTTTTAAGCCCATTGCATCTGCTGTCTTTTGAGAACCTGAGAACAAATCGATGCTGTTTTCTCTGCAGTAGCCTTCTGGGTACTTTGGTTCTTAGGAAGCTCTCTTTCAAGCTTCCCTGCTTAAATAGTAACCAAATCCAATTCACTCTGTCTTTATTGGAGGAACACAAAGAATGGCCTACTCTTTGGGTTTTTGTCAGTTGTTTTCTTGAAAAGTGGTGTTTCAGTGGGAGTACAAAAGTGCAGTACAAAATGGACCGGAAAAGATTACTTGGCTTATTCTGAAAGTTGTGCTTGTAGACTTCATTGATATTTACTATTTTGCAGTTGCCTGACATTGACTGTCAGCTTGGGATGTAGACATTATTCATTTTATAAAAGGCTATTACTTATGTTTTCCATTGTCTTTTCGTAGGAGTTTTGTGCTCATCCCCAGTGGATTTCATTCCCCTTCTGTCAATTTCTTCCATTTGCAAAATTGATTTAAGTTTTTTGTCCTTCCTAGTTTTTCATCATTGGCATGTGTAGTAAAAATGATTTTGTTTTCAGCATCCATGTTGCTGATGCAAACATTGAATAGAATAAAATCCTTTTGTAGTAAATATTTTGTTTAATAACTCTCAGAATTGCTTTTCAGAGAGTTTTGATCTTGCCACATCATATTTTCTTTTTTTTTTTAGACTGTGGGTTTTTTTGCTTATCAGAGTAATTGGAGATGTTGCCTAAAGTTGTCCTTTTTTTGTTTTTTGAAAAACATTTCCTGTTCCTATTTGAAGCCAGTTACTGTATTTTAGAGGGAAATTAGGCTGTTTTCAGTAATGCTGTCTGTTATTTTTTCTATTTGTTTACAGACAACTTGTCTAGAACTTGTGGCAACAACCAGCAACTATCCTTGACTAATTTTGCATTGTATGTGTCACCTGTGAGGTTTCCCCGGTCAGAATAGCAGACATATGATTGATGTACCAGAACTTTTCTGCATCAAGGTTGTCACAACCCTGAAAAATCTTTCACCCAAGGATAAGTCTTGTCTTCAGACTTTTGAAGGTACTGCTATAAATTTCAGCAGGTTGCCTACAAAAAATGACTAGAACTCATGTTTACTGTTAATTGCCAGGAATGATAAAAGAGTGGTCAGCACTATTTCAAATGGGAATGGATAGTTCTTATTCATCCATCATTGTAATTTATGGATATCCTGAACAGAATAGGTTTTGAACTGGGAAGGTGCATGCTATGATCACCCAAACTGCAGTTCTGGTTGTCTGGAAAACAACCAGTGATTTATTCAAGCTAATTTGGCTTTTTCTGGTATTTCTTTCTGTAAAATAGGCTGTCTAATAAGGTTTTCTGTATGATGCAGGAGCTGTCCTCTTTTGTGCAGGAGCCAGGCAGAGAAGTCCTGTGAGGGAAGAAAAGAGTGGAAGTGTCAGGAGCATCCCCTGGGGCTGTACAGTGTTATAAGACATAGCAGCTGTTATAACTTTCTCATATTATGATGCTTTTTAAATTTCTATTAACCAGCTGCCTAATTTGGAATAGTTTCCAATCCTCTTGATTAGGGTATTGCTTAAATACTTGCACAGCATTAGGCTATGTATAGGTTTGAGGCAGAATGGGAAAGGTTACGTTTGTGAATGGGAAAAGTTGCTGTGTAATGCCATTAGACTGAGAGAGATCAGATCTGTAGACCCAGCCAGTGGCAAAAATAGGGATAAAATTGTAAGCTTGCTTGTGGAGGTTTTTTTTTTGAAAACTCTTTGTGGAGAACAAAATCGCTGCCAGCTCAGCTGTAGTGTTCAAAGAGAAGCTGAATGGAAAGTGTAAAGATCTGATTCAACTGAATGATTTCCACCTTCAGGTGTGCTGACAGTTTTCAATGTCTTAACTTCTAAGTAAGCAAGAGTAAAGCATCTTCTCCCAGAGTTTGGTGAAGCCATGGCAGTGAATTGAGCTTATATATAATGTAAAGACTCTGCTGCTGTTTGTGCAGAATGAGACCCAATGATAGCAAGGGAAAGCCTGTATTCTTTAATATTTTTAGGATTGCGTTCGACTTGCTGCCTGTTCTCTGAAAATATTTATAACCCAAATTTCTGTGCTGCATTGGATGTTGTAATGTTCCCAGTTACCTCAGAAGATAACTTTAGGTCCCTTAAAAGCTCAATTATTGCTGAGCAAGGTTTTAAACACTGTGTAGGAAGTTAATAGCATGAATTAAGTCTTCTTTGGACAGCCGCTAGGTTACAATTACTCAGCCCTGAAACAATTACTGTTTTAAGGAGAAAAAGTTAAGTTTTAAGGAGAAAAACTTAGCAGAAGTATTTTGGGATTTTGTTTGAGATGGCATGAATCTTCTTTCAGAGAAATTGCTAGAGTAGCAAAATCAATAACTCTTGGAGTACTTATGATCTGTTACATGATCAGTGCTTGAAATCTCAATACATATTGACTGAAAAGGTATAAAATGGGTTCTTGTAAGGATAGGGTCTATTAGGATTTTGATTCTGCTATGAAGCTTACACTTAGGTGGTCTTATGTGTACTTCTAAAAAGATCTGGAGTGTGGCCCACAGCTTAAAGTCATCTTAGAGAAAACAGTGTTTAAACTTAATGTCTTAAACCTCATTTTTTTTCTTTAATAATTGGTAATTTGTTAGAAAATGCCTAATATAAATGTGGTTTTCAGACACATTGCAAGTGTTTCATTAATACAGTTATATGTCAGTTGTGAAAGTGACAGGGTCATGCAGGGTCATGACTGTGGCTCTGAGTGTTTATAAACTGATAGAAGTGACAAACATTCTAGCATAGTAGTGGATAAACTTTGAATGCCATATGAAGAATAGTGTTGGGATGGGGAAAGCAATGAGCAGATGCTCAGTTTCCAAAGGATGGAACAAACCATGATATTCATAATTGACTTGAGAGTATATTTGCCATTCTCTGAAGTAACTTGATGTTGATGATAAGTCTTGCCACATGGTGCTTTTTGATCCTGGAAGGACATGGTCCCTTAAGGATGTATGTGGAGGAGCTGACATCTCTGAGACCAGTTATTTTCTGCAAATAAATTAACTTTAAAGTGAGGTCAGTGAAATAAAGCCCTTCACAAAGCACTAATAAAAAAATACCAAGTTTTGTTATTTCTCATCTAAATTCTAATGATAGCAATGTAAAGAATTTGCTGACTTACAGATTTTCATTTGCTTTGTGATCTGGCTTTTGTTTAAAATACATTTCTATTTGCTAGTGTTTGTGTATTTGCATACTTAAAAGTGTCTATTTGCAATTTTTTACTTTAATTCCAGGTATCTTTGCACACATGCTCTGTCTGAGAATGTGGGGATAGGAGGAATGGCAACTGGTGGTGGTTGCTTGAGGAGCTCCTCTGAGGAAGAGGAGAAAGAGGAGAAGCAGTGTAGGTGTAAACTGTGAGCCTGAAAGAGAGTGAAGTCTGGGAGAGAGCAGGGAGCAGAAATAATGGCAGTCTTGTGAGGTTGAGGAAGGATCAAAATGATGCAATTTGAAACTTTGGGGGTTTTTTTTCCCCAATAAAAATGGTTTAGGGTTTAAAGGTCTCCATATATTCCTTTTATACTTGCTGGAAGAGAAAAATACAGAGGTAATGAAAAACTTCAAGTAGTAGTTAGTTTGAGCTCCTGTTCTACATAGGTATTTTATTTTTCTAGTTTAGGTTTTCTGAAGTTAGAGAAGTGTTGTAATAAGAGAGCCAAATAGTAAAGTAAGCATCTTCAGCTCCAGCAGTGTAAATCTCTAATAGCAAAGCTGTCAGGTGTTGTTTTTATCCTTTAACTAGACTTTAATTTTTAGTGATAGGAGTAGGACCATTATTTTCCAAGAAGTTCCCAGTGTGAGTGATGACTAACTTCTGTAGCTGCAAAACCTTTGTTTTCATGCCAGAAACACCTGTCAGGCTAAAGCTATGTTGTTTTTGTTGTTGACTTAAGAAGGTTCAGATGAAAAGAGTAACTTAATGAAATATTTTATGTTGTTTTCTATTACGAGTAATTTGGATTTGTTATATAATTATTATAGATATATATATTATTATAAATAATTATTATTATAGAATTACGTAGAAAGGGACTCTGGCAGTCATGTAGTGCAAACCTCTGCTTAAAATCAGCCTAACTAGAGCAGGTTGTTCTAGGCTATGCCTGGAAATTTTGAATAACTCCAGGGATGGTGGTGCTACAGGGTCTCTGAGCAGCTTCTTGCAGTGTTTGTCTACCCTCATGGGAAAAAGAGCTTTTCTCCTCAGCTAGTAGAAATGTCCCATTTTCCAAATTATGTTTGTTTCTTCCTGTCTTGCTGCTGTGTGCATCTAAAAAGTGTCAGGTTACAACTTTTCTATTTACTCCAACACAAAAATTTCATAGAGTAATGAGGTCTGCCTGATTGCTGTCTTGTCCCCAGACTGAACAAGCCTCACTTGGCCACTCTTTATGTGTCATGTGTCCCAGCCCCTTGGTCATCTTGGTGGCTCTCTGCTGACGGTTCCCACTGTACCAAGGTCTGCCTATTATTGGTGAGCTCAAAATTGGATGCATCAATCCAGGTGCTGTGTTACCAGTGCTGAAAGCTGGAGTGAGGGGAAATCACTTCCCCCAGCCTGTTCTAGTTACTGCTGCCAACAGAGCTTGATACTTGATTAGCCTGCTTCACTTTCCAAGGGTGCATTTTGGTGGCCGTTATCCAACAGCATCCACCAGGAGACCCAGATCTATTTCTGCAGAGCTGTGTCCACTGTATGCCCAGCCTGTCTTGGGTGTTACTTCACCTCAGGAGCAAGTTTTTTCTTTTACTTAGAATCATGGAATGATACAATGGTTTGGGTTGGAAGGGATATCAAAGATCATCTAGCTCCAATCCACCTGCCGTGGGCAGGGATGTCTACCATGGGAGCGGGTTGTTCAAAGCCCCGTCCAGCCTGGCCATGAACACTTTCAGACACAGGGTGACCACAGCTTCTCAGTCCCACCACCCTCACAGTAAAACACTTACCATGGTTGATCTTCATGAGTTTCCCATCAACACAGTTCTCTTGCCTCTTGAAGTTGCCTGAAATGGAAGCACTGTTCTCTGGAGCGTTGATCTCTTTCTCCAGTGTGGAGTTACCTCTGAACCTGAGGAGACCTTACTCTGTCCCACCATCCAGAGAGTTCTAAGCAGCATTGGCATCACTGCCAGTTCTTGAGTGACACCACGAGTTACCAGCCACCATCAGACATAGTACCCATGTCTCACCAGCATTCATCAGATAAAACAGTGGGAAACAATGGCAAAATCCTTGCTAATGTCAATTGAGCATTCACTGCTCCAGGGAAGTTTGCTTGATCACCTTTCCAGGGATGGAGATGCGATTCATCAGCCTGTAGCTCCTTGAATTCTTCTTGAAACTAAGTGTGCAGTTTGGTTTTTATTTATGGAAATTGGGAAGAAACATTACAATGGAGAAAATGCAGCAATATCAGAAAGTGTTGAAGTAAGTATTTTAACTGCACCTTGTTCCTCAATTTGAGAATTCCCGGAACAGGTGCAGAAGCTATATTTATTAAATAAATGAAGGATATATGCAACTTTTTTTTTTTTTCACTGTGGACATTACATTAGTTTGTTGAAAATTACAACTTATTACAGCAATAACTTTTTAAATGGGCTGTGATGCTTCTGTGACATCCAGTATAAATGTGGCATTGAGCATGTATTACAAAAAAGATGTTCCTTTGTACATTTCTTGTAAGAACGGGATGGTGTGTTTCTCTGATGCCTGGGAGGGTACATATTTTCTTATTAAATTGATTTTAGTAAGTAAATTAGAACTTGAGTAGCGGTTAAGTAAATAAGGAGCAGTCACATATTTGTTTTTTAATTTTTTTTAATTTCAGGGTATGTTGAGTCAACCATTTCTATTCAAAGTATTTTAATAAAGCTAACATTTTTATTGTTTCCATATTCATATTGCAGATGGTGTTCTTCAGAGCTTTAACTTCCATCTACAGTGCTAATGTTATTAAACTGTTCACAGTTAAATGATAGTGTAAAACTTTCTCATGTATTAACATGAGATAACTTCCCAGAATTTGTAATGAAAGAATATAACTGTTTTGCCTTTTTTCCCCTGAGTTATTGGATTGAACTTTCAATGTATTTAAGATTTTATTGTGCAAGTTTCAAAGCTCCTGTAGGCAAATACAGAATCCAAAAGAAGAAGTAACAAATATACAGGCAAAGAACTTTACATTTATTTAAAGTGGATTATAAAAGCTTTAAAGTGTCAAGCAGAAAAAATTCAGAAGATGTGATCTCAAATAATTAGTTAATGTGCGCATCTTTATTTTTTGCTGCTTAACACTTCTATGAAGTAAAGATTTAAAATCTGTTTCCAAGACAGACTTGTGCCACAAACTTCAGCTCAACTGTGTTAAAGTGGTCATGCCTTTTTGTCAGGCTTTTAAAGCCTGCAAACACCAATTGAAACTATTTCCTCCAGAGAATTTAGCTGCCTAAATGAAAGGAGTAACTGAAATTACTTTTCCTAAACAGCTCAAGCGCTCTTTAACACGTTTCTTTCTTCAGCAAAGTCTTTGTTTTGCTCTCTGAAGACCATGTAAATGTATGTTGAGTTTTGCAGCACTGCCTCTAACTTGTGCAATTTATATTTTTATCAGGCTATATCTCTTTTCATTTTGATTAAATGGCCAGATACCTGAGAATGGGATAAAGAATCCCACTGTGATATGGGTCAGTACCAGCCATCTAAATGGCTGCTGGGCCTTGCAGTAGAGTAATAGGAAAACTGATGGACTGCATCTGACTTACAGGTTGACTGGGAAGCTTAAGTGTGGCCACACAAAACTGTGGCTTTTATTAGGAGAGCAATGGGGATGCTAGAACTTCATAATTCTTTTTCATCATCTCGTTTAATCCTCTGCTCCTTGTATTCCAGGACATTATCAGGTAGTTTCAATGAAAATATTAGGCATAAACTCAAACAAAATACAAAAAATGGTAAAGTCTTCATAGCAAGAAGGTAGTTGGAGTTGCATTGATATTAAGCCAAATTGCATGTTGTGTATCCTTTCAGGAGGTAAATTTATACTGTATGCTTAAAGGATTTTCACTTTGTAATGTATATGTGGATAGCAGAAGAGCTTAAAAGGACATGGAGAATATGAAAGATTTCTTTTTCATAATCACTTTTTTATTTTTATCTTTTTTTCTGTAAAGATACCTACTACTTCTTGTATTATTCAGGTCACGTTCTACACTTCTGATTTACCTTCTTGGCAGCCTGATGTTGCCCACTCTCCCACATTGCTGTCCTTTCTATCTTGCCAGAATTTTTGCTTTTGTTTTATATGTTTTTCTTGTGTGATTCACATCCCCTTTGCATTGTACCTGCCTGCTTTGCATACAGAATGAGCTGGTTGGAGTAGTGCTCCTCTCTGCTCAGCGTGTTCGGCAGGCTGCAGGCTGGAATGGGCTCTTGAGCTTGTCTGCCCTGTCGAAGTTCAAAGGGGCTTTCAGCTGTTTGGCTTTGCAAGAGCTACCAGAACTCACCAGTTTAATCTATCCTAAATTCTTTTTTTTTGTTGTTCTCACTGTTCTGAGCAGTACACAGAAACAGATAAGGAAAAATAATGATCTTTCCCCCCTACCTGAAAAACCAGGGGATTGAAAAGACACATTTTTGTGTAACTCTGTGTTTCTGTCTTTTCCCTTAAGCTGCTGCTCAGAGGGCTTTTATAATTGTTTCCTTTTGATTTGTGTTCAGTTTGTCCTAGGATAAAGCACTAAACAATTGCAAGTTGTCTCAATAGCACATGCCTTTTATTTTTGCAATGACTTGGAGAAGAAGGTATTTAAGGTTAGTGTTGACAGTGTTGGCAGAAAAATATTGTGTTTTACCATTAACTGTCTGATGGCAGTACGGAAACCCAGCTCTGCAGAGCGAGACACCAGTTTCATCCTGAGGCAGGAGCCCAGGAGTCCTTCCCAGCAGGTGAAGGAAGGCACATGGGCCCTGGCTTAGTCCCCCTGCCACAGAGGCAAAGGAGGGAGGTGTTAATGCTTCTGTAACCGGGGGAGAAAAGATGATGGTTTGATGGGACTGGAAATGTATGAAGTAAAGAGGAGAACTTAGGTACAAGTAGAGGGGGAGATACCACTGCCTTCAACAGAGGAAAAAGGGATTTCATGAGAGAAGCAATATGCAAGGAAATCCAAATAGAACACGTTTGTAACAAGACACAGGAATGCACACAGTTCTATCAAGCCAATTTTCAGCAGGTGTATTGGCTCTGCAGTGGCTTGTTAAATCTCAGTAGTCAAATTTTAGTTTCAGATTTTAAGCAGTTATCATATGCTTTCTCATTATATTTTAATAGAGATTTGTTTACCTTCTACTTTGTGAATTCACATCTAGTATCTGAATTCTTATTTCTTTTCTCTGTAATCATGGGTTAGAAATAAGGAGAAACAACAGCTCATGAAAAATCATATTCCAAGTCCTGGATCCCCGTGAGCAATCTGGTGTGTAAAATGCACACAAGCTGATTTTATTATGTGGTTGTTCTCTTCCTGTTCTTTGTCTTTGGAGCCCTTTCATTCTCTTCTAACCTCCTAGTTGTATTGCTCCCTGGTCAGCCTGCTGCCTGCATGGCAGCAGCAGAGACTGACGCCGTGATTGATGTGGAGACTAAATTGCTAGACACAGTTAGTGAGTGTTTCATGGGGCAGTTAGTCTGCAAACCAGAAGAGGGAGAAGCAGTTTTGTATGTGCTTCTGACCATTATGTGCAGGATCTGGTTCAGTGTTACTGCCATTCTGTAAAATGTATTTACATTTCTTGCAGTATCATCTACCTCCATCTCTGAAAATCCCTTGCTTTGAGGGTTTTGTTTTTCAAAGAAAATTACTTAAAATTAAAAACCATATTAAAGACAATTTATAAAATTAAAATCCTTGTAAGTGGTATGGAAACTACTTGAAGATGCCATGTGGGAGTGTTGGAGGAAATGCACGCACCTATCAAAGATAGTAAGTCCAAAAAGAAACTGGCATGGCATAGTTAAACAGCAGGGTAAAAGGTGGTTACACAAAGCAGTTTTACCATTTTTTAAAAGTTAAGTTTTGTCTGCAAGAGCAAAATATAAAACTGCATAAATTTCTGGCAGTATAAGGTAAGAATGCATACATTCAGCTAAGAAAGGTGTTTGAGGAACAATTTGCAGGAGGTATAAAATTAATCTTTTTGAAACACACTGTGAACAAGAAGCCCACTGGAGAATGCACAGGGCTAATAGATGATCTCTCATTCTATCCTCTAGAAATAAAGCTCTATCAAAAAAAAAGCTGTTGTCTTACCTCTTGTATCCAAGTTAATTTTTGAGCTTGAAGTTCTGAACTGGAACTTTTCATTATGGAGGATGTATCAAAGGATCTCTCTTCAAATTGAAGTGTTGGTAGAAACAATTATGGAACAAGCTTAAAAAGATAAAGGAGGGATGAAAAAAAAAAAGACATAAGCCAGATGGTATTTAAAAGTGCCAGTTTCCAGAACTAGATGGTATTGAAAAGAGTTCAGGAATTAAGCAACCGAACTAGTAAATATAGATGTGACCCTCTGCTTAAAGCTTGGCATTTGAGCAATTTGAAAGTCATTTTTAGACTCCTACTACTTAACAATAAGTTTAGCATCTACAATGGGAAAACTAGGAGAAATTATTACGGGAAGCAGGATTAGCAGATAGTTGCCTAGTGCAGCACAGTGGGAGGCCCACATGGCTTCTGTAATAGAAAATCATGTCTGAATAATATTGTAATATCTAGAAAGGGGTCAAAAACGTCTGCAAGGGAAGCAGAGTGGTTGTAGGATGCTTCATATAAAAATGATAGCCATATTTATCTTTGTATTTTTTTAATGCTCTCATACCATTTTCTGGTCACGGTCTCAAGAAAAGATTCCAAATGAAGAACTAAAAATCTATTCTTAGATCTTATGATATGTTTTTTTTTGCAACATTTAAGATTAGTCTTCTAGATCTGAAATGCCATTGTGAGAAGAATCTCTGAAATGAGAAGTTCAGCAATAGTATTTTGTTACTGAAAAGCTATTAGAGCAGGCTTAGCTTTTTTTTTTTCCATTTTATTCAGAACTGATTAATGGCCTGCGCACTTCTCCAACAATAAAAAGCTATCACTGTTCATGCCTGAAGACACTGTTGCAAAGATGTAACTGAAAGTTGTGCAGAAATTCATGCTGTAAACTAACTAGTTTATCTCTGCTTGTGCAGCAATGCTCTAAGCCAAGGGTCTCATTTGGGGCTTTTCAGTGAGGAGCTTAGGCTGGTTCTATCAAAGTTTCATATCTGATTTGAGAGTTGTTTGTCCTGCTGCTCTAACTTTAACTCTTTTTTTTTTTTTTTTTTTTTTTGCTTTGGTTTT
>VZUI01058692.1:0-21048 GCA_013401135.1 Cettia cetti
GCCTTGCCCCGGCGGCACCGAGCGCCGAGGCTCCGCAGTCACGTGGCGCGGGGGGCGGGCGGCGGCGGCGGGGGGGCCGCTCCGCAGTTCGCGGTCTGCCGGCGCCCCGGCACACACCGAGCGCTGGAGGCTCCGCCGCGCCGCCTGCCAACCCGGGATCTACCTCCGTGATTTTCTAGCCCCGTGGGGGTTTTTTTTTCTTTTTCTTTTTCTTTTTTTTTTTCTTTTTTTTTTTTTTTTTTTTTTTTTTTTTTTCCTCCCCATCGCCCGTTTTCCTCAATCTTGGAAAATTCTTGGGGTGCTGAGGGATTTTGGGATTTTTTTTTTCTAAGAGGGTGTCTGGGCATCTCCCCCCCGCGCCCGCTGCCTTGCTCCACCTGCCCTTGCGCCTTTTTTCTTCTTTCCCCCTTGTCTCTCCACCAAACCCGGGCTGATGTGCTGTGCGAGAGGCTGGAAATGGAAGTGTTGATGCTCTGGCTTTTCCCCTGGATATTTCAGTGCGTTTCGGTGCGGGCGGACTCCATCATCCACATTGGTAAGAGAGGGAGCGGGGCGGAGGGGGGGTTGGAGAGGGACGCGGTAGATAAATAAATATATAAAGGAAGCGTCTCGTTTAGCCGCGATAATGTCACGGGCAGCGGTGGAACCCAACTCCGCGGAGAGACGGGAGGACGGATGGGAGGAAGGCAGCTGTATTCCGTCTCCGATTGTAAAGTTAGGGGCGAAATGCCGCCTGTGCGCCGGGCCGGGAGCGGGCAGGGGACCCGCCGGGGCCGCCGCTGCGGTCTCCCATGTGGCTGGGGAGTCTGTGCTTGGACCTGTTTGCGTGGAAAGGCTTTCTCCCCCCCCCGGCCCCCGCCCCCCGCCTCCTCGCCACCGAAAACAAACAACCGCCCCCATCACCCGAGCAGGAGAGAGGCATAATCTGAACGTGCTCGCAGGGAAAACTTTCGGGGAGATAATACCCTGGTTTCCATCTCCTGCCGTAGCAGGTGTCAGCCAAGCCGGATTGCGGGGGGCGGAGGGGGGAACTTGGCTGGGAAAGGGTTAGAAAGGCGAGCTTTGCAGCGGCTCGGTGTGAGTGTGTGTGTGTCTGTGCACGCAACTGTTGTGGTTTGAATAAGATCTCATTAAAACCCCTGGGCAGAAAGAAGGCTGGATCAGTGGGAGGAAGAGAGGGATGAATAAGAGGCTAAAGGAAAGGCTGATATGAACTTTTATGGCTTCTGGGAGCAAGGCATGGTGATGTCCGCGGGAAGCCTGGCAAGCAAAAGCGAGGCTCTGCAGTCACCTTTTGGCTGGTGTTGAAAGGTACCAGCAGGAACGAAAATGAGGATGTTTAGGGGCGGAGAGGGGGGAAAGAATCACTTGTGGAGGATGATAGTGAAGGAAACAGGAGTATCGCTGGGAAATGAAAAGCCGTAATTCCCACCAGCCTTTCGGGGAGGATGGGAGATCAGAAAAAGGAGGGGGCCGGGGAAGGAGCCATCCTGGCGAGGCTCCACGGAGATGGGAAGAAAGTCCCGTGTCGACCCGAGGCAAGGAAGGGGAGAAGGGGACCAGCTCTGTAACAAGTTTCCCGGCATGTACGGCTCCGGGGCCGGTGGGAAGGAGGCTCCGGTCGTCGCCGCTCGCCTCCGGAGCCTGGGGGCGCAGCCAAGGCAGACAGCATTGCGGAGCCATTAAGGAGACGGGGTCAGCCCTGACCGCAGCGGGGGGACTCCGGCCCAGGGGCAGTCCCCAGGGCAGGGCAGACCCCCGCGGCACCGCGGAGGGGAAGGGTGGCGGCGGGGCCGCCTTGGGAAGGGCCGGAGTAGAGGAGGGATGAAGGAGCCTCCGTGGCTCTCGCTCCCTGCCCCGCTTCTCTTTCGCGTGGACCGTGTCACCTCGGCTTCTCCCCGCACGAACTTCAGCCCGAGTGCTGTTTGCTCACTAAGCGCTGGCAGAAAGAGCTGTCCGCTGGGCAGGAGCGGGGAGCTGCTGTGTGGCAGAGCTGTGATGCACACGGGCAGTGCACGGAGGCTCAAGCCACAGGCACGCACGGCGTGAATCAGTAGGACTTTTCCAGGCTGGGGAATAATGTTTTTTGCTTGTTTTGTTGCCAGCTCTAAAGATCTCCCAGCGCCGCGTAGAGCAGGGCAGTAAGCCTGGCGTGGGCACACACACGCTCCGTGGAGAGGGATTTTATGTAACACACATCGCCAGATGTTTTCACGTTAACTGCATAAGCAGGACAGTGAAATTAAAGCTTCCAGGTTACTGGACACAAATCCCGGCTTCACGTTCGTGCTTGTAAGCCTCAATAAAACCGCGGCCCGAAAGGAAGCATCCCAGGGAGAGGCGAGCAGCGAGCAGAAAGTTGGTGGAGTTTCCAAGCCTGCTCCCTTTCTCGTCACGGGCGAAGCAAGTCCATCACCCCGCCGTGCCTCTGGTTCAGGGCTCCGTAAATGCCGATGGAGCAGAAGCGGCCGGGAGGAATGCTGCTCTTCCCCGTGCTCGGGACGAGGCCGCGCACGTGTGTTGCCCGGCCCCGGCGCCCGGTGCTCCCGGGGCTGCCGCCCCCGGTGCCGTGCACGGCCCAGAGGGGAGTGAGGGTCCTGGCGCGGCGGGTGGGCGGGCCGAGCCCTCCTCACCCTCTGCCTCCTTCCTCCCCTCAGGTGCCATTTTCGAAGGCAATGCTGCCAAGGACGACGAGGTGTTCAAGCAGGCGGTGTCGGATCTGAACCTCAATGACGACATCCTCCAGAGCGAGAAAATCACTTACTCCATCAAGCTCATAGAGGCCAATAACCCCTTCCATGCGGTGCAGGAAGGTGAGCGCCTCGGGCGGCACCCACGGCGCGGGCGGGTTGGGTACGTGGATGCGACGGGCGGAGGGAGGATCGTCCCGTCCCAGCGGCGGGGAGGGGGCGCCGGTGACAGCTCTGACCTGTCCTGGCGCTCGGCTGGAAACTTTTCTTCGGTCGGGGGTTGGCGCTGTCTTACAAGGAAAGGGGAGGGACGGCGCGGTGCGGCGGCAGCAGCGGCGGCGCCGTGCCCAGCCGAGCCGTGCCCGGCCGTGCGCGCAGGGCAACCGGGCCGGGGCGGCAGCTCCGCAGGGACGGCCGCCCAGGGCAGCGCAGGGCAGGGCAGGGCAGCGCAGGGCATGGGGGGCTCCGCAGCGCTCCTCCGCAGCGCCGGTGCGGAGGGCAGGCCGGGCCACGGTCGCGCCGCTATCCCGTGCCGCCAGCAGGGCCACGCGTGGACGCGGCGGGACAGGGACAGGCGAAGGGTCCCGTCCGCAGGGAGGGAGGCGGGGATGCGTCGCCGAGAGGCCGCGAAGGGGGCTCGACTCTGGCGGGAGCGGCCGCGGAAGGTGCGGGCACAGCCGGCACGTCTCCCCGAGCGTCCAGGGAGGCAGGGCCGGGGCGGCAGCGTGAGCGTGGAGCTCCCTCGGGGGCCGGGCAGGGGGTGAGGGAGCCGGCTGAAAGCCTTGGCAGAGTTTGCAAGATCTGAAAAGTAGCTGCGTTGGTAAATCATTCCGATTAGGTTTTTTTTTTTTTTTTTTTTTTTTTTTTTTTTTTTTTTTTTTTTTTTTTTTTTTTTTTTTTTTGGCAAAAGGGAAACGTTTAAATTAATCAGCCTGCCTTTACAAATAAGACTTAAAGAAGATATTATTTGTGATTTAATGAAGTGAAGGTTAATTATGGCCTAGGTTATTTAAGAAGCTGTGTTTTTCAGTAGTAATTATTCTAGAAACAGAGAGCTATTTATATACCCAGACTAGAATATTTTAAAAAAATGATTCATCACCAGCCTTACCCTTAGTTTTACAGAGCACAGTGTATCTTTCCCGGTATGAAAATTTGCATTAATCCATATGTATTTATGTCTAAGTTGTGTACATGCAAATTACGGCTACAAAATTATACCAAGTGTTAATTTTCATGAACTCTGAACAATTTCTTCTGTTCTCTCTTTTCCTCAGAGTAGGTGCTAGTTAATATTATCAGGAGAAACAGCAGTATGTTTATTTTCAAGGGCCTCATCCCATTGACAGTAGGATTCCTTCAGTTGCTCTGAAAACTTAGCAAGGTGATATGAAAGAGGGAAGAAGGGGATTTGAAAACAAAATTCCACCCACATATTCAGACACCAGAGGAAAACAAAAATCTCTAAATAATGGTGGGTTGATTTATTGGCAAAGAATAACTGAACAATTGAATCTTCTTACATTTGCAAAAACTCAGTGTCCTATATTGGAGCTTATTCATATTCATGGAAGTGACAGTAGTTGGCTGGCTGAACAATGGCTTTCAACAATGTCTCTTCTCAGAAGTAAAACTGTATGAAACCATTTTGAATGCCCAGCGATTTGAGCTGGCAGTCTCATGGATGGGGTCCCTTTGCTCAGTTTTGCTAAAAGCAGGGAAAGCATGAGCTAGTGGAGGATTCTTCTTGGTCTAGTAATACTTTTTTTTTTTTGAGTTATTTGCTAACCTCAAAGATTTGGGTTGCATTTATGAAGACTATTATGAAAATAAATTCTCTCTACTGAAATTCTATGCTGCATCCACAGAAACGAGCCTGGTCAGGTTTTCACCACTTTGATACAGGAGCTTTGTGATAACTGAATATAGGTAAATAAAGATGTTTTCTACTGTCCCTTCCAAGATGCTCTTTCACTGCCCATTGCAGTTCAAATTGCTCTTTGATGAAGTGGAACCGTGCTGGAGAATTCAGAAGTGGTTGATGACTCTTCACAATTCCAAAAAGCACTTGTTCTTCTGTCGCTGCTTCATTAAGGCGCATCAAGGCGTCTTCTTTTGGGAGGACTGCAGAATGATCCCTTCTGCGAGTGAAAGCTTGCCACAATGGGACGCCTAGGAAAAGAATGTCTGACTTTGCTCAATTTCCTGGCTTGTTTTGTTGGTTCAGGTCAGGTCTTTTTTTAAATTTGAGGTATGATTTTCTACCTTTGAAACTGTCATCCATACGGACAGAATAATCCATGGGATGTACAAGTTGCTGTTCTGTTCTTACTGAGCAGTGTCTCATTGCCCAGTGTTACTTGGTGTTGTTCTGACTATTCAAAATCTCATTGTATCTCACTGTATGGAAGTCCTGCTCATTTTGATAAAATACTGCGTGTAGTAGTCAGAACAACCTGGAGCAAATCTGCTGCCCAGACTGCTCACAAAATCTTGCTGCTGCTACATGAAATGCCCTGACATCCACATTATTCTTCTGCAGCATCTTTCCAAGCAGTGCCATGGAAATCAATGTTCCAAGCCTTAGTTTCACAGGGATGGAACTTTTTTTACAGGTAAAACCCAATTTGGAATAAAAGTAAATAGACCATTGTGATATCACCACCAGAATAGTTCACGCAAGCAAACCAATCACAAATACTGTTTTTATTGTCTTTTGCACAGTCTTGTAAGCTGACATTGTAAATTATCCTTAGGTCCTTTTAAAAGAACTTTGAAGAGGGACCTTCATTTCAATGATATTGTGCTGGTAGAATTACAGAAAGTAATAATGATTCCATTTTACAATATCTGTTAGACAACGACAAAACTTTCATTACTGATAGAGATAGTTCTAGTATGTGTTTGTCCTGGCAATTACTGTGCAGTTGGAGAACATCTAACTGCACAGTAGAAGGAAGGTGGGAAGCACAGAAGAGTAGTACCAGCAGGGTTTCTTGGAGGAAAATGCATTCACAGAACTAAAGGCCAAATAGAAGATACCTTGCTTTTCATAAAGAGTAGTTTTTAGCACTGGGATGTGCTGAGAAGTATTGCTAGATTTTGGGGGGAAAAAACCCCAAAAAACTTTAGGGACTTTGCTACAGTGAGATAAGGAAACTATAGCGATAATCTCGGTGACTGAAATCGGTAAATAAAATTCTTTTTCTTCAAAGACTTGGTGGACACTCATGTTAATGGCTGTGTCAGGTTCCAGAGAACTGAATTTAACTGAAAGTATAAATTTTGTTTCCTTGTTTGTCTTTCATTTCAATGTATATTGCATAAACAAGATCCTGTTGTGCTGATAAGTAAGGAGATTGTTTTGGTTGGGGACCAAACTCATTCTATAACAAAGCGTGGCAAGTGGGTGCAAGGAACTCCAGTGGCAAGGGATGGAACAGTAAAGAATGAGCAGACCCTGGTGTATGCATAAAATAGGCCTGTTTTGTCTGCCCTTGCAAGCAGTCGTTGCATTTTGTGGAATATTGCTTTTATGTATGTGGCAATTACTTGAGGGAAAAATTGTTTTCTCACTGACTGTTATGGGAGGAAATATACATGGGGAGTCTTTGTTCTTTTCATATGATTTAGAGAAATAAACTCAAACCACAAACGTGAAGTTAAACTAGATTGTCGCTTCCAAAGAAGTTTTGTGCTCAGTTTCAGTTAAGTGATTGCAGTGTAAGCTTGTTTGTGTGTGGAGTATATTTAAACTAGTACTGTAGTAAACCTTTTTGTGATTCAAGGATTCAAATTAGCTCAAAGCTATGAGGAACTGTTAAGCTTTCCATTCAAGTTGAGTTTTCTGAGCCTGTCATTGGTGTTCAGAAGGGACTCTGTGCATAGTGTATGGCTGGCAAACACGTTTATGGCTGGGCTTGAAAATGTGATGGCATGTTTAAGCTAAAAAACCCAAACAAAACTGACCTGTAAGTTTTTAAAATGTTGCTTTCAAAGGGGGCATAGTTAGCTGTAGGTCAAAACTGGGACACAAGAAAGCTAAGACAGTGTTTGTAGCAGCCTTGGGAGAAGGGATCCAAAGGAGCCTGCTACTTAGAAACTGCAGAACTTTAAACCCCCTTTTCTCACTGGATGATGCTTACATGTCTGTGGAGCTTTCCTGGAGCTGAAACTTGCTGTTCTCCCTGCATAGCAATTTCAAATGAATTGTTTATAATTTGGGAGGCCTTGTATGTGTGCTTGTTGATGTTAAAATGCTGTCAGTTCTGGAAACCAGAATAAATTTGAAAAATCAGAATGTAAGAATGGTGTTCCATAAATGGGTTTATTGTCAGTCCCATACACACTGCTGTGGTTTCAGAGCAACTCAAGGCTGCTGAGTTTTTGGGTGTCTGTGCTGTATACCACTGAGTAAATGTGATCTGTTATCATAGTCTGCAGCACTTGGTAATGATATGTACTTGACATAAAGTAGAATAGACAGAATAGACTATTTCAGTTGGAAGTGACCTACAACAATATCTAGTCCAGCTGCCTGAATAATTCAGGGCTGACCAAAAGTTCAAGCATGTTGTTAAGAGCAATGTCCAAATGCCTCAACCACTGACAGGCTTGAGGCATCAAGCACCTCTCTAGAAAGGCAGTTCCAGTGTCTGACCACCCTTACAGAAAGGAAATGCTTCCTCATGTCCAGTCTAAACCTCCTGTGGCACAGCATTCCTGCACATCATGTCACTGGATCTCAGAGAGAATAGATCAGCACATGGCTTCTAATCTGTCTTGTCTCAGCACATATATTTAATGTTACAACCACAACTGCTTTCTACAATTTAATTTGTTGAGAAGGTATAAGCTAATCAAATAAGATGAAATACAGACCAGGAGAACAGGTCTCAGACTCAGCAGCTCCATTGCTATTTACATTTATTCATGGAACATTTTATGTACAAATTACTAGTTTTTGCATTTGTTTGGCAGGTTTCTTCCTCTTTTCTTTTAAAATTTATTTTATTTTTAAAAAGAAATAACCCCTAGAAACAGGGCTTTATTGATTTGACTGCACTGGCTTGGGGAACTGGGTGCATAGGTTGAACCAATCTGTAGGCTGTACCTAGATTTTTAAAGTAAAGCATTAAAAAAAACCAAAAAAACTTGTCCTCCAGAATTGCAAAGGATTGGTTTATATCGATGTACTGTCAATTTTTCTCTAGTGTTTTCTCTTGAGTCTTCCACTGTCAGGTACCTTTACCTTTATCTGCTCTTCTTCCATGCATGAACACAGATTTCACACTGTTTTCCTTGGGGTGCAAGGTCTTGTTTGGAAGTTTTGACAGGTGCACTCTTAACTCTCTGGAAAGAACATATTGTTACAGATTTTTTTTTCTTACATTTAATATCAACTTTCAACAGTTTTTAAAAGCCTACACAGAAAGTGTAGGTAGGGGTTTCCACCTGTGGTCAGAGAGACCTTGCTGTGCAACTACAATTTTTTTACTGGTTCTCTGCATTTAAAAGCTGTTGCTCAGTGGGATGAATAGGTTTAACAGTTTTACCTCCTTGGGCCCTCTGAGATCAGACCAGGACTTGTTAAGGACTGCCACAGTGAAGACATCTGTGACACTGTCATCTCATTGTGCTTGCGTTTTTATGTTCTACAGTTGTATGTCTTGTTGAATTATAAACAAGAGTGTTTGCAGAGCTAAAGAAAACAGCAGATTAAAGTGTCCATCTCCTCATATTCTATGTTGAAAGCAGGAATGTGCAGTAGGAAGGCAAGGAGTCAATTGCCCATGAGGGAGACCCTTTGGTGCTGAGGGTGAAGGCAGGCCACAGACTATGGGCCTATATCCCCTTTTGTTTATCCCTCTTGCTGTTTGTTACCTGGTAGCCAACAGCTGTTCTGTTCTGGTCACAGTTTAACTGCAGGTGCAGAATATTTGGTACTTCTGGGAGGCAGTCCTACTCCAGCACGTCCCTGGCACAGTTTGGGTGTTTCCACAGGCTGTACCAGGGTTAGTTCCACCCCAGCCATGTGCTCTGCCTCTGCAGAGGCTCCCATCAGGTCAGGCTGGGGCTGGGCTGCCCAGAGCTTGGTGTGGCACAGTGTCACACATCGGGTGCTGCAGGCACTCAGGGGAACAAGGGTGTGTCCCAGCTTAGCACCCAAGGGAGCAGGAGGCTTTCTGTGGAAACAGCAGCAGTGTGGGTGGGACCTGATCGGAGCTCATGGTCCTGCCCCAGCTGGGTGGAGAGGAGCCCACCAGAGGCATCTCAGTCCCAGCTTGCTGTAGGATGACAGGGTATGCCTTCCTGTTTTCATGCTTTGCAGTTAAAAGACTTACTGAATTTGAAAGGTGTGGTAGTGGGGTTTTGTTTGTTTTGGGTTATTTTTGTTTTTTTACTTCATCTGCATAGCAGGTTAAGTGCATTTTTTTCTTTCTTCTAATTGCAGACTTGCTAATACTTTTATTTTCATGTTAGGTGTGGGTAACCCATCTATTTTAAGGGCCTCATTGAGAAAATTAGCTGCAGGTTAGGCTACAGTTCTTTTTCAGTATGTAATGGTCTTTCCCACTGATCCTGCTGCTGATCCTGCTCATTTACCAAGGAGCTGCAGTTGGGTTTCTTATTGTGGGATTTCATTATGGAAAATATGCTACATCATTAACTGGTATGCTAGAAATTATCCCAAAAGATCAGAACTAAGCATTGTTCATAGAAATGTTAGGGAACGTGTTTCAGGGTTAAAGATTTTCTTTGTGTTTCTCCTACTTATTTTTAGAGAAAATAATTTTCTGAGCACTTTGTTTGTCTGTGGCAGCTGTTCTCAGTCATTAATGTGGAGGAAGATCTGTAAAAGTGAAATGAGTCCACAAAAACCTCCTCAGCCTGATCTAGTTAAAATAATGGCTCAAGAACAGGACCCTGGAACTGTGAAATACAGTCTGGATATATGCACATACATGCATGCCTATATACCCTGCACAAATAATTTAATTGCTAGATTTACTGTAATGTGTCCAGTAGGGAATGTGCCTTGAGCCTTTCTGTGTTCAAAATCTTCCAGCTACAGATGATTAGGGGATTGACTATATAAGTATTACATTTTAAATTACATCTTTATACTTGCTGAATGAGATGAATTTAATATTTTGATGTGGTTTATCATGCTGAGGTTAAGCCACACAGTGAAAGTAGTTAAAGCAGCATGTTCTTTGAACAGAGGGGATGTCATCATGTTTATTAAAACTGTTTGTGGCTTACCACAGTTGTTTACTGGAAGAAAAACAAAACAAAGCCTCAAAGCCAAGTTATAGAACTATAATAGTGCCTGACTGTAAGACTATAGCACACCAAGACTGTAGCTGAAACAGTTACTTCAGATTTAACTTTTTTGTCATTTCAGAGCAGCCAAAGTATTTTTTTTAGGCAAAAATCAAAATGTTTCTCGTACTTTTATTCATAATAAATTTCCTCTGAGGGGAATTCCTGCTGTGTCTTTATTTGTCTCTGTCATCTTGTGCTTAGAGGTGTTTTTTCAACTTGCTCCTCAGAAAAAAAACATTACTTAGATTGTTGGAATCATGCTGCTGTGTGAGTCTTGTAATTGTAGGATGTAATTTTTTTTTTAAACCTGCAAATACCTTTGTTTTTCTGAAAGCACCCTGCTAGAACGAAATTGATCCACTGAGATCTTTCTTTTTTTTCTTGGCAAGAGATTTTTTCCATAATTTTCAGTTATTTGAGATGATGATTTTGAGTAATTGTTTACATGTTCAATTTCACATTTTTACACTTCTTTTTGTGTAGTAGTAGTCGCAGTGGCTTTTCTTACACTTGGGAATGCTGTGGGTCCTTTCCATTTGGTAACCTGTTGAAAGTGGTCAGGTTTCAGACTGAGGAAATACATGTTTTATGCACAGGGCACATACAAGCCCTGCAGACTTCCTTACACAGAACTGTGCTGACTCTGAGGTCGAAATCCTTGGTGTCATCCTGAGAATTCTTTCCATTTCACTCTTCACTGAGGAGAGGGAGCAGCTGATGCTGATCCTTAGTGTAGCTCTTTTCTTATTAAGAATCTTGTCAAGAAAATGGAAGTGAGATTGTTAAGTAGTATACAGCATTTTGAGATACTCGTTTTTTATATCATATGTAGATCTCTAATAATTTCAAAGGCAGATAATAATGATATGCTAATATGCCAGGGTTTTTTTTTTCATTTACATAACTTTAAGGCAATAAATATCTGAAATGAGAACTATGTTGAAAGGCTTTCTTTTATGTTTTTCCTAATAGCTTGCATTTAATTATAATTTGGAGACTTGATTGCTGTGTTTGAAAAAGGGTTCAGGTTTGTGGGTTTGGAGTGCTTTTTATAGCCTGAAAGGTTTGTCTTATCAGGAAGAGGCTGTCTGCACTAGCAGAGCTTTTGTGAAGTTCCTTCATTCTGACCCTGTTGTGCCTGTCCATTTTCTCCCTTCTGCCTATTACATATTCAGTTATGCAGTAAGAATACTGGAAAGCACTAACAGCCAGTCCTTAAAGGTAGAAAGAACTAAGAGGCATTAATTTCAAGTGTTGTTTGGCTGCATTAAAACACACAGCAGGGTTTCTGCTGCTTGACCTTACTGAGAACTATTTCCTTAGCAACCTTTCATAGAGGGAGTAAAAGGACAGTAAGAAACAATTTCTCCCCCATATAGTCAACAGAATCATATCTAAGAAATTAATTTCTCTCATATAAACAGATGAATCTCAAACCAAGAACTCCCTGTGGGGCCAGGGACTCATTAAGTATCCTATTCCTCAGTCTAGTAATTTAATCCTCTGCTTTTTAATTTACTTATCTGAGTCTTAGAGATTTTAACTAGTAATGTTGCTGATGGAATGCTTTCAATGTCCTCAAAATCTCATTGACAATCTGGTTTGTTCTTATTTAGAAATTGAATAAAAGGATTTTTCCATAGAACTGAATGTTTGTAAAGTTAATGAGAATTGTCTTTGTCAGTGGGTAAATGACCCTACTTTACTCCATTACGTGATATTTAGGAAACACCAATTATTTGCTGCTTGATAATGCTTTCAATAGAGAAAACTGTATGATCTAGAGCATTCCTATAGCCCTTTGTCTTCTTAACCTCTCTGCTCCTAAATAAAGGTAAAACTTGGGATGGTGGAAGGAGGAGTTGGCTTACAGGAGACAGAGCCTCTCAGTGTCTGTGCGTTTGCAAATCCTTTATTTTAAAACAGTTTATTTAAATTTAATTTTAAATTGATTTAAAAAAATGTTTCAGAACTCCAAAGTAAACTCTGGTGTAAATTGAGCATTATCTTGTGTGAAATATTAGCTACATTTTAATTGAAAAGACTGAGGATTTGCCTATTTTCTAGCCTACTTGAAAATATTTTTGGAAAAAGAAAAGTTACCTGAGAAATTTAGAGAGGAGGAACTTAGGGTGTGATGTCTGCAAGGATCAAACCAGAGCGGGCTAGGATGTTTAAGTGCACAAAAAATAAAAGGGAGCAACCCAATTATCTGCTTTTAGTTTTTTTGGTTTTTTTTTTACTGAAACTTTTTTTTTCTTTTCTTTCCTTTCAGCTTGCTTTTGTCCTGAAGTTCTTCAATTACTGTGGAAGTAACAGTGTTTTTGATATAGGCAGGACTTAGTGACCCAAACAGAAATAGAAAAAGCTTGTTCCTTCTTTAGTCAGAGTGAGGAGTTTGCACAGTATGGCTTTGGTTTTTAAAGAGGCTGGAGAAGGCAGGGGTGCCACATCTTAGACCAGTAATCGTTTGGCAAATAATCAGCCTATGCAAGGTGTTTCACTTTCCAAGAGGAGAAAAGGAATTTTTGCACACAGGATGAGGTGGGGAAAAATACAGTCTAGCAGAAGTTGAGGTTGACAAACTTCAGCCTGTAGAAAGCCTCTTGTCCAGGACAACTTGATGTGTGCTGGGTTAAAGCATTGTGTAGTCCACATGAAAAGTATTCTCATGTTTCAGCACTACCTAGCTTCTTTCTTTCCCTTTAAAAAAACCCTCTTTCTAAAGGCTTAATTCTTTGTGATGTGTTGGGGGCAGTTTATATTTTTGTGACCATGGCGTGTCCTCTTTGCTTTAACACTGCTGTTTTGAAACATAATGTAACATCAGATGAAGCTGAGAGTCATCTGGACAATGTAGTTAGTGATACCTGATTCTTTTAGAATCAAATCTGCAAGCCTAGTTCTCAAAAGGCATTTTACTGTCTTTGAGTAGACTTTTATTCAGTAACCCAATATTTTTCTCAGGAAGTGTTTCTCTCTGTTACCCATTTGGTTTGTTCTTAGTGTTTTATTGCCAAGTCAGGGACTGTAGAATTGTAGCTGGTATCTTTATGCCTGGGGTTCCTAACTAAAACTCCAGTTTCTCAAAAGCATCTAGCTGAGGAGAGTTTCCTATCTGTGGTTGAACTTTCCAGAGCCACCTCATCACTTCTAGGCATGCCACATTTTGTATGAACAGCAGGTCCATCATTCTACCTTCTGCTGAGGTTTGTAAATGTGTATTTTCTTGTCAAATTCTGATGTCTTTTTTACCTGTCCTCTCTTGTTTGGCAGCATGATGTTCCCCCCATACTTCCCTGCCACTGCTCAATGTGGTAGATTTTATGAACACGCTTTTCATGATTTAGTGGATTATTTTATTTCCACTGCATTTTAATCATCGTGATGACATCTGTTGGCAGCAATACACAGATGTTTTGTCAGAGCATATTCTAAGGTTTGTAAATGCTTACTATATCTACATGACAAAACTAAGGTTTTATCTTTTCATTTACAATACAAGAAGTGGAATTGCATTATGGAAATGGAAAGTGTCTCTGGACGACTTACTGCTTTTCAGTGGCCAACAGGTGAAACCTTCAAGCTTCATGTAGCTTCCTCTATGTTACCTGCTGCAGTGAGCCTTGCATTACAGAATTAAGTCTCTCATCCTACTTGCACTTATATGAAGGGTAATCTTCCTCTCTTTTTTTAAAAAAAAATTTTAGATTTTAACCTTTAAAGCTGTCTGTCACTGCCGTTATAAGGAAATGGAGACCACACAGGGACAAGAAGCTGGAGCTGCTTCTTCAGGGCATCTCTATAGCTCTAAAGAATGGCAAAATATCAGGAATGTAAAAAAGAAATTACAGCAGTGGTCAGTTGTATTTGCTATTGGGCTTTCTGGCAATGCTAGTAGCTAAATGTATTCAGACTAAAATGGTAGTTTAGTCAAAAAATGCTTCCTAATCCTTCTGTGAATTTGAGGCAGATTATATACATTGTCATAATTTCAAGGTATTTTTGTTTTCTTTCTTGCATTAATTATGTTCAAAGAGGTGTTGCACTTTGGGCAGCTCAACATGAAGAAAAATACTTGGTGGGTATGCAGGAATAGCTTTTTGATCAAAGATGGAAGTTCATGTCCTGCATTCATGGTGGCACTGGGGCTCTAAACCAGGTTTTGGTAATGCTGATGACTGGTCTTTGTTGCTGGCCTGCAGGGAGACTGTAATGTGGAGTCTTGTCTCTTGCCTTGAGAAGTTGTGGGTGGTTGCACTGAGTCAGTGGAAGTGGCACATCTAAAGGATGCTGTAAGAGGAGGGCTTGGAGCAAGATGTATGTCATGTTTTGGTTCTGAAATATATTTTCTCTGAAGAATAAATGAATAAGCTGCCACATGGGGTAATTAATAGGGAAGCAAATTTTCTTAGATCTCTTGTGTTTGTAAAAAGAGAAAATGTGCTTTAAAATGATGCATTCTTTTGGGCTTGCAGGGGAGAAAAGCTTACAGTCTGTAACTTGTGACAGACTTACAATGTGGGAAGTTGGGTTTCTTTCTTCTTCTTTTTTTTTCTTCCAAAAATAGTATTGCTCAATTGCCCAGGGGTGTAGTTTACTTCTGTACAAAACCTGTGCATGGAGTGTAAATTAACTGTAAAATTCATACACTGTGAAATACAGCACAGGAGCCCAGAGAACTACTGAACAAGGCCCTGGAGAAAAATATGTATCTTGCATACACACAACACTTTACCTGGCAAAATTCAACTTAAAGTCAGTCGCAAGAGGATCAAGGGATAGGCAGAAAAAGGTGTTAGCCTGAATTTCTCAGTTCCCTTTCTGGGACAATTAGGGGAACTAATAAGGTAAAATTGTTCTTTCTGAGGTTGAAGAAGAAGTAGGAGTTTCTCTGAGTGCAGAACAGCATTGCAACAGTTGAAAAGGCTCTGCTGGCTTTGGTGCCTCTGAGAAGTGCCCTAAGGCAAATTGAAGGCTCTCATCAGTTTCCCATTTAAATCTGTCCCCAACTACCTGGCTGGTGAAGTGAACCAGACTTAGGAAATACAAATAAATATATAGATTTAGAAATTTCTGTTGTATCTCCATCTCTTCAGGGCTACGTTGAATGTATAATTTGCAAATACCTTGTCAGATTATCATATTAACTGGAAAATAGTCATATATCCTAGGGACTTTGGCAAATGCACTTTGAAGCTGAAAATTTTCGGAGGTATTTTCAAGATTTTTGTGTTATTACAATGTTAATAAGTTGCTTGAGAACTGAAGAAAAACTTATGATAGCGTTGATAAGATGGAATCTATCCGAGGAAGCTGGGCTACAGCTCAAATAGACAGGAGTGAGGGAAAATGAAATTGCCACTCAAAAAAGGTCAGTATATATGTAAACTTGGCAATTAAAAAAAAAAATTCTGGTGATGTTACATATATTAAAAAAAAGAGGGTTTTTTTTTTTAGCTTTTGGTCAGGAAGATTTCTAACAGATATTACAAAATAATTTTCTTTATGAAACCATAGAAAGAGAGAAATTAAAATGAAGATATAATTTGATTTTGGTCTCATAAATTCTAATTTTACAAAGTTTTGTGAGTTTCTTCATGACAGGTTGTTAATATGAAGTGTGCCTGTGAACTTTGCAAAAGGTTATTAATTACTTTTGTATCCATATTTGCAAATAATGGTTCATGTGGGAAAAGTGTGGCCAGCAATGTAGTGGAGTGTTCACACCGCTTTAGAAAATTGTGCCTATAATGCAGTCATCTGAAATAATACTGAGATTTAAGTTAATGGTGGAAGATATTTGCTGTCAGGGCTGGCCTCAAGGCATTCTTTTTCCTTCCTAAATGCTGATAAAATTTCTTGAAATGTTTTAAAGTATATTGATGGTTGTCTCAAGATGGATATATTGGCTTAAAAAAGGATTATGCCATTCTCCCTATAATTATTTTCTCTTTTTGATGAGATTTTACAGGAAACTAATTTTATCTCTTTTTCTATGGAAAAGTATTTATATAGAAATTTAAACTTGTTTGGACTATTAGTTATCTTGATATAAGGAAAGTTCAATTGATTTTCTGGATTCTGATCCTGGATTAACTTTTAAATTGTGGAATTTTAACTCCAACTGTGGTTGCTGGTGAATGAGTAGTCAGGAGAGGCGAAATGGGAATCCCAATATATTTTCCAAGCTCGGATCTGTACAACACAGTTAGGAAGACAGAACTTTGTTACCTCTGTGTGCATCCTTGGGATTGGAGTTCCTCTTCCCAGTGCTCATGAAGTGTTCTCAGATAGTTCATGCCTGCTCCTGACACAAGAGGGACCCAAAAAGGTCCCTTGAAAGATAGTTGATCTTCCTCTTGAAAGATAGTTGAAGGTGCTTGGTAGTCTTTAGCTTCATTCCTTATTTTCTTTCCCTGCCTTCTCACTGCTGGCATCCTTTGATTACCAAAGTGCCAGAGGAAGCAATGAGATATTTGGTAAATTAGCCTGGTGCACCTCTTGCTTAATTCTGTTATCACTCTGCAGCACTTGCCTAAATCAGAGGTGGGTTAAACAAGATGTGGACTTGTGAAGAAATTTTTCTCCTTGGTGAGGTAAGTGGGGAACTGCTACTTCATTTTCACTCTCTGTGCTCTGTTGGTTGTGATCTGCTTCTCAGGGTTTTCTGAACTATTTGGCATAGAAATTTTCTTGATATTGCTGAGGGTCAATACAACAGCCTGAATTTCATCTGCTCAGCCCTTGAGTTGTGTTGTGCTTTTGGCCTTTGGCCTCTTTAGACTTTGCCCTGGCTGTAGGCCAGTTGTTTCCAAACTTTTTCTATTTCTATACCTCTGGAAAAGTTTCTGAGTGCACTGATCATTTAAATTCACTGAAACTTGGTGGTGTTGTTGTTTTTTAGGTGGTTATTTATTTATTTATTTATTTAATTGCCTAGATTGGTCTGTGACCCAGAGGTTTAAACCAGTTGTAGAAGATCTGGGAAATAGTCCTTGGTGTTCACAGGATCCATGTACTACTGACTCATTTATTATATTTTCCTGTGATTGCAGAGACTTGCAATCAGTGATGGCAGTGATCTTTCCAGCTTTGTCCCCTGGCATGGAACATAAGTACAGAATTGTAGATGGATTTAGGTTGGAAAAGACGTTTAAGATTATTGAGTCCAACCATAAAATGACAGTCTATTCATTGTTATTAACTTCATGCTTCTGTTTGTTTTCCTTTAAATAATCTGTTGATTTTTTTTTTTTTTTTGTGGTACTGAGGGTTTCTCTTATTGTTAGCTGACTACAAAGACTAGAAAATTGACTGGCATTCTTGAATGATAAGCCTTTATCTAGGAGCTGACAAGCAGAGGAACAATCCCCTCGAGTTTGCCAGGCCTGTTTTCTGTTGGGAAATAGAATGGGAAGGAGGAGAACCCTGTGTCTTTGAAGGTATAAGCCTGAGAAGTATAAAATGAAGACAAGAATTCAGGATGTCTGGCAACCATAAGCTCAGATATTGGCCTATTTGCCAAGCATGACTGTTCCACTGTCATAATGCAGACTAGAATTCTTTAATAGCTGCAATTCAGTGCTTGTAAACTGGTGAGTGATTATATCATCTTCTGTTTATCTCATTCATCAAAGCAGTCTGGGCTGACAAGGCCTGGAAAACTCTCAAAGGTTTGCTGCTATTAATGCAGGGTGCTACAATGGGACCTTTCTTGTACAACAATGTTGCTGAGTACTTCTAATACCACAGTCTCTATTGTCACTGACTCACTGAATCATAGGAGCTGTGTGTTCCTCCCCATCTGCTTCATTTGAACTGATTGCAGAAAATTCCTTGGAAGTTCTTCCCTCTGTATCTTGCCTGTGAACATTTGAAGTTGATTATATTTGTTGCCATTGATAGCAAACAGTAGTTGTTTGATGCTTTTGTAAAACTCAGACCATTTGCTTAAAACGTAAAAGAGAAAGAATTAGTTCCGTGAGTATTTCAATGAACTTAACTGTTTTCAGAACTATAAGTAAATCACTGTATTTGGTAATACCGCTCTAATTTTTAAATTTATTTGATGCTTCTTCAGCTTTCTTCAGTTCATAGCAATTTAGTCTGAGAACCACAACTTGCTTTCTTTTTGTTCACAAAGACTTGAAAGTATAACTTTATAACCATCAATAATCATGTGAAATTGATCCTCAGCCATGTTAGAGCTTAGGTTTTAGACCACACATAACCTCATGGCAACTCTTTGTTTCTAAGTAGTGCAAATCACTGTTACCTTTTACAAGCAGGCCCAGAATTTGTGCACAAAAGGGCTTTCCAGGCCCATGTATGTTTATACCTGATCTGTGACCAAGAGAGTGTGAGTACAGTGAGCATGAACCACGTCCAGGGGTTACTTCTACCCTGTCTGTAGCACAGCTTGACTCAGTCGTGGGAATCTCTTTTGGGATTCATTTCTTCTTTCTTTTCAGGTTAGCTTAGCTCTTCAGCCTCAGTGAGTGTGTATCTTATACAAGAAAACAGCTCAACTGGTTTGTTTCTTATGCTTATTGCAGTCACTCAAAGTCTTTTGCAAGTATTTCTGAAGCACTTGCTCCTTCCACAGGCAGATCCTGCACTCTTGGAACAGGTTTGGAATTTAAGGCAGGATGGCCCAAGACAATGGCAAAGGCAGGTCTGGGACAAAGGACTGCAAGTGTAGCATCAGCTGTAGTTCTAGCAATGAACTGCTGCTCTGTGAGGCTTCCCAGCGTGGCACCTGCCCCATGAGAAAGAGTGGGATTTGGGAAAGGCAGCTGTTGCTGGGGGCAAGGTAGGAGCACCCCTCATATTTTCCATTTTCTCCCAACTGACATCAGGAATAGCATCTGTTCACTTGAGTGAACCACTGGGACTTCACCTGGGGTTTGTCCATTCATATTTATTTCCTGTGGCAGAAGCAGATGGCCTTGACCAGAATTCTTATGGCATCAAAATTCAATTCTTCATAAACTTTGTCTGTGTGGGAATTGCATCTATAGTTCTGAAAAGTGAAGGTAATGGGAAAATAGTTCCAAAGACTGAGCTGCTCCATGAATGAAGTTGAAATAATGCTGGGTGTTCCCAAAGTAACACCCCTTTAACTCAGACACAAATGATCATCTCACAGGTGACAGTGTGTCCAGCTGTGCTGGCTGAAGACAACCAGCTGGACTAACTGCTTCCAGCTGAGTCATGAGCCTCAGCAGGCTCGACTGATCTGTAAAGACTTGAAGTGGTTCATTCTAAGAGAAAGAACTGCACTCTGATACGTGCTGTTCAATATAGGCACAAAATAGAGACTGTAGTGGGGGAAGTTATTTGTCCAAAATTGCTCGGTCACCTCTACAAGAAAGCGGCAATAAATCCGCTTGACTGTCTTCATTATACTCCAAAACATCTGTTACAACACTTTTTATGGTAACTGAAGTAGGTATTAAGTCTGACTGTAAAAGTTATAGATAACATAGCTTTAAAAATTTATTGCCTGTTTTACTAGTCATTGACAAATAATTTCTAAAAGGAAGCTTTAAAGGGTCTGATCTCTGGAGTTTAAAGATTTGGGGTTGAGAGTATCTAGGTCTTTTGAGGAGAGTCTGTTTGAAGATTTGATATGAGATGATTTTCCAAGTTTGTAGCCAACTATTGCTAAGAGATGAGGAAAAGCTAGCTAAGTATGGACAATGGGAGAAGGACAACAGAAAATTCCCTACAGGGGTCTCCCAGGCCCTAATGTCAGCCCTGCAGATGAAGCTTGGTATCTCATCTTAAAAATATCTTTAAACCGGTAAGAAAAAGGCTCTACTTACCCCAGATCACCACACTGCATTTAATAATTTACTCTAGCTTCAGGAAGTGAATCTGGAAGCAAATATGTCAGGAGATGTGACAGAGCTGGAGCTGCTGCTACTAGATAGTGCAAGTCATACAGAAGAGTTCTGAGCCTACATTTTTTAATGCACAAAAACTGTTACATGTAGCACAGAATGTATTCCATAGTGAATTAGAGAGCCATCATTAGTTTTTGAGGACTTTCTGTGGCAAAATGTAACAAAAATTCTTTGAAAAGGCTTGTAAGCAACTTTATATTTGCTCCTTCATCATACTTCTGAGAAAAATGTAAAACAGAAAGTGCAAACAAAATTAACCCCCTAACTGTTTATAAAAAATTCATTCAATGAGGTTTGTGAAGGAATGGTTGGAGAATGCCTTTTTTTCATCTTTGCTATTTTGAAAGCTGAATAGAGTGCAGCTTTTCTGTTACAGACTTCTTATTCCTGCCTCAGAATGTATAATTTTTGGTGACAGTGATGTTTTCTGTTACCTCTGCTTATTCTCCTCAGAAAAATCCAAGGAAGCCCTTGCTGTCAGTACTGATTCTTCTTGTGGTAAGGAATATTTTTGGTCTGAAAACTAGGTAGCTAATCAGTCTTGGACAGTGTCAGTGGACACACACAAGCACTGCCTTTTCTTACCTTATGTAATTTCTTTTGTTTCATATTGTGAGAATATTTTGGAGAAACTCCTAAATTTCCAGAGACCTGTTAATTCTTTTAGTGTAATTTGATATCTGACAACAAAGCATTATTGTAATTTAGAAAACTTCGAAGCAAATGGAATTACTTTGCCCTGAGAGCTTTGGTGGGCTTTGCCATCCCTGTCCTTGGTGGTTGCTGGCCCAGGGCTCACTGAGGCACACCTAGAGCTGTGCCAGGGCTCACAGTGACACACCTAGAGCTGTGCCAGGGCTCACTGTGACACACCTAGAGCAGTGCCAGGGCTCACTGTGACACACCTAGAGCTGTGCCAGGGCTCACTGTGACACACCTAGAGCTGTGCCAGGGCTCACTGTGACACACCTAGAGCTGTGCCAGGGCTCACTGTGACACACCTAGAGCTGTGCCAGGGCTCACTGTGACACACCTAGAGCTGTGCCAGGGCTCACTGTGACACACCTAGAGCTGTGCCAGGGCTCACTGTGACACACCTAGAGCTGTGCCAGGGCTCA
>VZUI01058693.1:0-94991 GCA_013401135.1 Cettia cetti
TCTTGGACTACATCTGGGGGTTAGAGCCTCTTTTGGAATCTTTTGTCTTATCCCTGAAATATTCCTCCAAAGCCCTCTAGGATCTGAGCTAGCCAAAGGACTTCGGGGGGCTGTGGGGGTAATATTTCAGTTGGCACCCAACGAGGGCCAATACAACACTATATACAAAAAAGGGTGCATTAATGATGAGCGTTGTCCTGCAGTGAAAAAATGTGCTTAATGGCAAATGAAAAAACAGAGATTGTCTTCTGCTGATGGTGAGGAAAGACATTCACAAGAAAGTATGAGTTTTTTTACTGGAGGCCACGTGTTTGAAGCCATTACTTCCTTTCCGTTCTTCCTATCTTTTTATTATTTTGATATCTTTTTATATCTTTTTATTGTACAGTCTGTGCCTGTCTTTTATCTTCTTGTTATTTTCACAGCATTTGGGATATTTGGAATATTTTATATATGTCATATACAATTTTTTTGTTCTCTTTGTGCTGTCCTAAAGCCAGTTTTAGCCAGGTGTCAAGCTTTTATTCTTTCAGTGATCCATACTTGGTCATTTGTGATTTGTGGTCGGAGGGCTTCAGTATGATCCTTTGCTTTTATTCTCTATGTTTCTGCCTTGTGCTTGTTGTCTGGAGGCGTGTTGCTACAGTTTAACCTCCTGTGCCTTGTCTGTGATATGCAGGAGAAACAACTGTCTCTCCAGTTAGTTCCTGGTATAATTTCTTTTTCTCTGGAGTATTGCAGAAGCTTCCACATGGTTATTATTTTAAAGAAAGGTGGAAAACAACTTACACTCCTGACAGAGTTTCTGGGGACCTTAATTTTTCTGCTTAATTGTGCATCACTCAGCTGGTAACTTGGAGCCCCCTCTGTTAAAACCATTTTGAAATCTGACGTTGTGTGGGAAGGGATTATTCAGCCATTATACTGCTGCTTCTGCCATGAGACATTTGGTCTGCCATCATGGCAAAGTTTGGGAGAATGGTCCAGCAAATGCCAGCTCTCATATCTGTGTTCTATCAGTGGTATTTAAGCACTGACTTCAAAGGCTGATGAGGGACTTACTGGACATACCCCACTGAGCAGAAGTTAAGAAGGAGTCTTAGGGAAAGAGAGCAACATAAAAGGGCTTCCTGCTGGTTTCCTGATACATTAATTTTATATGTGTTGACATTATGTTCCCTTCCCCCTTAGCAAATAGCCTAATTGTTAGAAACAATCCGACAAAATCAGTCACAACTGGGGTGACATTATTCTGCAAGGAATGCTGGAATTCTTGAGTTTATGATTCTTGAGATTTTAGACAGATTAGCTCTACCTGTATCTTGCTTTACTTGCCTGTATTTAGTTTATTGTCTTATACAGATACTGCATCATGGCAATATGCTCTTGATTTTTTTTTCCCCTAGAATTTCGCTTCATAGTAGCCAAAGAACAAACTGTAAGATAAAAGGAAGTTGTGTCCTCAAGCTTCCTGTTTCCTTTTGCAAAAAGTACCACTTCAGCATTGAGGTTCTCTTGCAGGAGAGGACTCCCTGGAGGGACAACCTTATTGTGACAGGTTAGCATTCATTTTCATGACTTAATGACTTCACTTACATGGGAGTCTTATAATGAGTTTTAATGAAGATCTGTTCCAGTCTTTTATATTTCCAATCATAGAACACTTTGGATTAGAAGGGAACGTTGAATTTTATCTCCAGACCTGGAATTCATTCATCCAGCACTTAGTTATGGGGATCAAAAGCTAGTGGTTCTGAGATTATCCTCAACTAAAAGATTGTTTAAAATTGGGCATACAGTGATTTACTCCCTACTGGCTTAACTCCTCTGTGGTTCCAAGCAGTCAGATGTTCTCCAAGTTAGTATATTTTAGTCACTGTATTTGCTAGAGATGTGACATTGTGTAGTGTAGGGAGAACAGTAAATATCATTAAATCAAATGGAAAGCAAAATGTAGCCATGATGCAGCAAAGCACGTAAATAGACGTATTTCATAGTGAGCAAATCAGGAGGTAAGTGTAGCTCAAGGTAGCAGTTTCAATGTAAGCTGCTTTGTCTATGAATTAAAGCCAAGAACACTCATGTAAATTGAACACATTGAATTGATACTGCTCTAAGAATGAAAGTGTTGTGCATTCTGGGATGGGCAAGAAGAAAGAAAAACTGGGCCAAAATGGGAATACAAGTCTCCCACTTCACTAAAGAATTAATTTCATCAATTTGTAATACACCTTTCTGAAATGCTAATCATACCCTGTAAAATATGATGCCCTCTATAGATTGATGTAACACTGTATAGATTTTTTTTTTTGAAAATGCAAATGGTAAAATATAAGGTTGATAAATTTCCCAAATTCCCAAAAAGTCTAGCCTAACTAAAGAGCTCAGTTTTTTGGAGGAAATAGTTTGTTTTGAAACTAAAATGTTGATAAGTTTTGTTTGGACCATGTAGATTTTGTATGGCAGTGAATGCAGTGATTAAAAATCTGACACTATTGAAAAGAAAGTGTAAATAAACCACCTTATCCTAAAAAGGCTTTGAACTCTCAGCCTGTGATGTGTGTGGCTGTTATTTTGTTTATTAGGCTATACAATTAAACACATAAACAAGTGTGAAGATTTTTGAATGTTAATTTTGCCACTGGAGGGAGCCCATATTCCGCAGATGCTGTAGAAAAAAGGATTATAATTTTAAAAGGAAAAAAAAGAGATTCTTCTACAATGATACATTTTTCCTTGTGTTGACTTTGCATGCATGCAGAATTTGTTATACTTGCTGTATGCTTAATTTTTATTGCTTCCACGTAACATGAAAATTAAAGCTCATAAGTCAGAAAAGCAGTTGCTGCTTTAAATATAACTTTTTTCCAAAAAATATATAGTTTGGAAGAAAACCAATTTCTGCCTTTGTTTTAACACTGGGGTAAGGAAGTGCACAACCAGACCACAAGAGCACTGTGGCTCCAGAGCTGGCAGAAAACTTCAGCTTGTTTTAGAAGTCTTTGACTATCATAAAGTATCATTTTTCATAAGTGCAATTATCTTCTAATCTAAGTGGACTTGTTAGTATGATTTTTATCTTTTGAGACCTTTTTAAATATGATCTTGAGTTAATCTGTTCCAAAGCATGGTTCAAATGTCTAGGAAAGTTACCAACGTAGTGCTGTTTGTCATCATCTTATAATAACAAGTTGATAGGCAAGACGTTATTAAAGCTTTCCTCTCCCTTGAGGGTTGTTTGATTTGACATTCTCCATTTTTGCAGGATGTGTACTCAAACCAATTTGTGATAACATGAGCAGAAAGCTGGTTTCAGTAAAGAGTTCATGCTGACATTGTTATTCCACACGAGAGGCCCAGCAGGGAGACATAGTGCTATAATTCAGATAACATGATGAAATGAGATCTTGTATCACAGAAACTTTGGTGGATGACGAAACAGAAACATTTCCTCTTTTTATTTAAATTAGAAGAAGGCATACTGAAGTTGCATCTGCTGATTCTCTTTTACATTTTTAAAGAAAATTTAGCTGAACTGAGGCTTAGGGAGATGGTTGAATGACAAGATCTTTTCTCAACACATATTTTAAGAATTTTACTTTGCCAGGTAGTTTTTATTTCAAATATTTGAAGTAGGTCAGAAGAAGAACATGCAACGAGCAATATTTTTGGCAGGAGATACTTTAAAAGTAAATTGCATAAGCCTAAAAGAGTTTTACGTTTCCATAATTAAATTGATATTGATTTGCTGAATATTTTAAAGAATCATTTTTTTGAACCATGGGACAGGTCAGAATGTCCTTGCTTATAGCAGTGAGATCATAAACACTAGCAAGAGTTTATAGTGGAAAAGTTAATTTCCTACCTATTTTGCAGTGTTATAGTTAACAGATTTTGCATTTTGAATTAATTATGTAGCATTTCTCATCTTGATATTTGAAATGGAATATCTCTTCTTGTTTGTTCCATCTTTTGGTTTTTTTGGGTTTGTTTTTTTTTTTTTTTGGTTTGTCCTTTTTGTATGTAAATGCAATGTGGTCTTGCTAGAATTAGGGTCTGTGGCTTTGCATGTGTGTATTCCACATGGGCAACTGAATTTAGCTTGAGTAGTATACTTTTCTGAATATGCTTCAAGAAAACCTTTCTTAACATGAAAGAAAATACAGCAAAGCAAATGCAATAAAATGAAGGTATTGAAGTGTATCAAAGAGATTAAAAATGAATTATCTTGTCAAACCACATTGAATTGAGGTCATAGGTATATTTTAGATACTATCATTCTGTAGTGTCAAATCTGAGATTTTTCTTGAAAAGTTTGTTCTGATGAGTCATAAGCAAATAATTTTGTTCATTCTTGATAGTTTGTTCCAAAAAGCATGCACTGGGATGAACTGCAAATTTTAATGAAGAAAATTGGCAAAACGAGAGAACAAGAAAAATAACCTGTATGTTAATTAAACACAAATTAGGTTAGTTAAGTATTGACATGGAGAGTTTCTGAATTTTTCATTCAAGGTAAACAATAGCTTTAGACTGTTCCTTTTCTGTTTGTGCAGTTGGAAGTTTTGCTGCTTAGAATGTGCTCTTAAACACAAAGGAATTCCATTTTCAGACAGCTTTCTGACCTCTTCTTTCTATCAGGAATGTTCATCCTGAGAAGAGCTCTTCAATGAACTTTAAAGTGAAGTAAATGGAGTGTTTGGCTTCTGTAGAGTTTTTTTGATGTAGACATTTCAAGCAGTTCAAACAAAGAGGTTTTTCGTTTTTTTTTCATTAGGACCGGGTAGAGAAACTGAGTTGTAGAAGTTGTAGATCAGCTTAATTCATAGGCCTGCATGTGTTGGTCACCAACTCTGCATCCTAATATATTGTGGAAAATCACAAGATAACCTTGCTTAAGGCTGCTACATCTTTATATCTCTAAACTCTCATTTATTTTATTCAAGTAAATCATGTTACTCCATCTCAGTAGTGCTTTTGGTCTTATTTCCTTAGTGGGTGTATAGAAAACCAGTAGTGGCAGTGTTTTCTTTATTGTTTATATCCTTGCTACATAAGTATTTTATCATAACATCAGTTCCAAATTGAAAAAAAGAGATGAGATCTGAAAAAGCAGACAGTGTAAAAGGAATGGTAATTTTTCAGACAGGAGATACAGGAGAGGCCTCTGTGACCTTGACCCCAAACTAGATATACCAGGAGATGTTCCTGATTGAGCTAATGGCCATTTTTTTTCACCAGAAATTTGATGTAAATCTTTTTTCTCTATTTACTATAAAAACTCAGTGTAGAGCAAGGAAAAGGATTACCCATGCCAATTCAAAAGAAAACTCACATCAAATCTCAATTTCTAATGCATACAGTGTTTAAAAAAATAAATCCTTGCTCAACTCCTCGTGTGGCACCAAATTGAGCTTTCATCTTCTGAGCAGAAAGTAGAAAACTGAAAGAAAAAAAAAACCAAAAAACCCCCCACAAAACAGATTGAAGAAACTTTTAATTGCAGAAGAACAGGAAAGGGGAGCACTGTAGGGACTATATATCCTAAATACCAGGATCTCACAGTAAATACATGTTAATTATTTGAGTCACCTGAACAGAAATATACTTTCCAGACTTATGTCCTATTCCCTCAAAAATCTGCTTTCATATTTTTCTTTAGAGTTGATATATCCTTGAGAAATTGTGATCATATTGCAAAAGACTGAGAATTTTTATCAGATTTTTATCTACCAGCTTTTAGTGCTTTCTTCTAGGCCCAGACATTTTTTGCTAGTCTCAAACATTATTTGAAGATAAAGGAAAGATAGCCATTCCCTGAGTTCATGATGGTTCTGTGGGGGTTTTTTTCTGTTGTTTCTAGTTTGGAAGTATAGCATTCAAAAAATAAAAAATCCGGACATTTATAATTTGAAACATGGGATTTACAGTTTTTAGTAGTTCCAAATTTTGTTAAATAGATTAGCTTTTTAAGAAAATTACAAAGGCATGCAGATTTTCTTATTAAAACTAAGAATCTGTGCATGTCTCATAACAATCCATTCATTTACACTTCAGCACTTCAGATTAAATAAGGTTGAGCCTGGCTGCATAAGAGGAGAGGGAGGAATGCATTTTCAAAATTCCCCCACTATTTTTGCTGAAGGGTCTTAATGAACCCTATACATCTGCAAGGTCTAAGTGTCTCCATTGCCAAGGTATAAGAGGTTTCATTTTTGTTCCTCAGAAGATGTTGTGCCTGACGCAAGATAACAACTGCACTTGAAAGCTTTTAGTGCCTTGAGAATTGCAACACTTTGCATGTGCCCTAAAATTCAGATTTGAGCCCAGCATATTTTTGAGACCTTTTTCAAACACTTGGAAGATCTAGTTACAGAAAACGTATAAATTATTCATCTTAATGTAAACATAATATGTATTAAAAAAAAAAAATTACTTAGGCCCTGTACTAAGGGATGTGGTGTGCAAACAGATATCAAAGAGAAATTTGCAATAGAGTAGAATGCAATGGTCTGTTTGGGATTACATCTAAATGGCCTGAGATTATTTATTAGATTATGTAAGTGGCAGGAAGTTTTCTTGATATTATGATGAAAAGATTCTTTGGTTTTGTTGCTGGTTATATCAGTGAATGTAGCAGGCAGGTCATAATCTGTGTCTGAGTTTTGTAAAAAAACACAAACCTGTCTTCTTCACAAATGAAGCTAAATTAGCATTTGGAAATGCATGTATGAACTGTTTCTAAAAATAGAAAGCATTAAAATAAATTACGTGAAAATGTGGTTACCTAAACTAGTGTTGGGAATGTGTTTTTTTTTTTTTTTTTTTAAATTTCATAAGATTTTTTAAATTTCAAGAGGGGGAAAAAGTAAACAAATTAAAAGTTATATACCAGAAGAACAAAATGGAAACACAAATTGTGCAGCCATCTGCAGGACATATTTTAATGACTAACACCAAACTATTTTAATAGAGTTTGAATTCTTTAGAGAACCAACTGTTATTTACAAGCTGACCCTATTAAGTGATAAGAAATGGCTGAGTGTTTGGTATCTAGATGATTAAACAAAACAAAGTCGATGTTGCTTAGAGGTTTGGAAAGCTTTGTATGAGCTTTGTGACAATGAAGTAAGCATTGCATTAAGGAAATTATTATGGTTTTCTATTTTAAAGAAAGGAAACAAATTAAAGCATGAAATTAAGGTGTTAGATATCTAACTTCATGGAAATAAGCCTTCTTCAAAACAGCAATAAGATGATAGAAACTTTTATGCATATGGATCTTTAAAAGGACTGACGTGTAAATTACAACTATATTACTTGCTTGTTAGCAGACTAACAGAGCCTTTCTCTTCCTTTACAAATTATCTGCTTATTCACTTCTTTGGCACTGCAATGCAGATACTTTTTAATAATAATAACAACAAAACAAAACCAATCTGTTTCCTTCGGTCTTCACAAAGACCACTATAGAGATGCCAAAGCAGAAGGGATTTGAGTTGTCACTCTGTACCCCTGCCTCTTGGTGGCTGGGGCCACCACCTCATCCATTCACCCACAGAGGGGAGTTTTGCACCTTGCTGTAATCTGTGCCCTTCACAGAAGTGATGCAGAAGGATAGAGGCGGAAGTCAGTCTGGCCTTTTGTCCATGGACTCACTCAAAGTATAATTTTTCCTTTAACAGCATGTTGCTAGGTTTTTGGAATAATTAGGGAGTAGAAGTATGTTTTGTGGCTAGAAAATGTTGGTATTGATAAATTAGAGTGCATGATTTGTGTGGCTATCCAAAAGCATTTATCATATTAAGCCAGGATTATTATAATTTAGTTTTATGACATTATTAAGATATCTACTTGGTTTGGAAACTTCATTTAGATTACAGCATTTGCTGATTTGGGTCCCAACAGAAAGATCATTACACAGAGTGAAGCAAATAGTGTAAGAAAGAACTCTGCTATGGACAGAAATGGTTTGACCTTCCTTTTGGTTATCTACTTCAGCTAGGCATTGTGTACTAACATCAGGTTTTGTGCAGTCCCATGGTGAACTGTATCAGGGAACAGATTTGGTAGAAAATGAACAGATCTTTTGTAGCTTCAGGGTTTATAAATTTTCCATTCCATCTGGGCAAGAGATGTGATGAATGTGACCACCAGAGCAAGGGAGGCAGAAGGGCTTAGTACTGAGAGAGGATGTCAGGAAACAGGAATGTGCGATTGCCTCATTTTGCAGAAATGCAGTATGTTGTTGAATTAATGTGATTGCTTTGCATAGAACCAGAGCAGAGAGGGTAAGTACAGAAAGTTAAAGAACACCAAGTTTCTATGTGGAAAAAAATGTTACTTTTTTTGGTATTTTTCCCCCTAGTGTTTATTTAAAAGAACTGAAGCAGGTAATGGCAAAGGGGGTTTACTTTCACTGTAAAAATCCTCATTTATAGCAACATTGAAAAAAGCTTCACCAAAAAGGAAACAGTATTAAAATAGACACATCTGAGCATTATTCACTGCAAACAGTTAAAACTGTCTTACTTTAAAGAATCATATGATTTATTCTACTGGAAGCACCAATATAATTTTTCTATAGTTTCTTTGTATTTTCAGGGTGTCCACATGATTAAACTTTGGTGGCTTTCCTCAGAATAAGGTTCTTTTCGCAAAATTCCCCATTACTCCTTCAATGCTTTGCTATTGAAAACACAAAGTAGGAAGTTGAGGCATTCACAGCTGGCATTGTAGTAACTGTGGGGTCCTTTGGAACCCACTGCAGGCAGAAGCTCATAATTCCTGTGTTCCTCTGTGGGGAGATTTTTGTCCTGGGGTATTTTAACCAAGAGTAACAACAATAAGAAATCTTCAAGAAAAGTCCTACTGTGTCATAGCCATGACTCTTGACATGTCAGGAGAACACATTTGCTGATGCATTTGCTCTACCCAAGCAGCAGCACAATGAAGAAACATTACAAATGTGAGAATTAAGAATGAAACCACAAAATACATAATTTTTTTAAAATGTGAAAGAAATGCATCTGCATTATATAGCTTCAGATGATGTAAAAGTAATTCAAAATCTTTTTCCATAGCCCAGTCTTTTTCTTATGTCATTTAGCAATAAATAATGGGATTTTTTTGCAGGAACACATCTTATATTTTCAAATCAGTGACATAAATCTAACCATATGGATTAGGAAGTTATCCTTATCTACTTACAGTCTAATCTGCTGATGATACATAGTGTGTTCTGATGGCATTTCTTTAATATTGTAGGAGATGAAGAACTTGTCACTTCTAGATTACCTTCAATAAGGTTTTCAGAATACTCTTTTAATAAGGCTAATTTTTTAATATAAAAATTGTGTACCGTTTCATGACATGGGCGATGAACATCAAATGAAGAAATGCAACTATTATAAGAATGGTCTACTTGCTATCTCTTATTCCTGTCTTATTCCTCATGCCTAGCCCTTAGTCTTCACATATCAGAAAAATCTAGGTCTAGAATTTCTGCAGATGTACAAAAGCATTCACATCTAAATACTGAATAATTATTGCTATTAAATCCAAATAACAAATATACACAAATATTCATATTAGCGTATTTGAAAAATATGACTTCTTAAATGGCTTTAAAGTATAACTTGGCAATAAATTCTGTTAATATTTTCCTAATTTTTAGTCTTGTACTTTTTTTTTTCAATTATTTTAAAGTGGTTAATATATCACATATTGTGTGATGTCCCTGCTGTAGTTGGTTTTTCACTGACTTGTACATCTTAAAATTTTGAATCTTACCACTGCAATACAGGGCTTTGTTAATAGAGTGAATCAACAGCATGATATATTTGGGGGATTAATCCTTTATTATGGCTCTGAACAGTATGAAAACAAACTAGATAAAGGACCTGAGGAGGAGGAGATTGTGTTCCTTTCTGTAATTGTTCTCAGTCATCCTCTTTGTAGGTAAAGTATGTTGAGATTGTCAAATCCTGTTTTACATGATGATTTCCATGAAGATCAGGATTAAAGAATGAGGATGAAAAGGAATAGTTTATTAAGTCTGGTATTTTTTAGTACTTTGTGGGATTGTGACAAAGTTACTTATATAAAACAAAATTTGAAAAAAACCCATAGGTTTTTCTTGTATAAAGATTTTTTAATTTTTTTTTTTTTTTAATTAAAAGAGTGCTGCATTACTGTAATGGCTACTTAAGGATTTTTCAAGGTAGAAATTAAATCTGAGCTCTCCATTTGTAGCCAATAATACCTTTACAAAGACTATATAACATTAACTCATTTCTGTAATGGTGCTGTGACTAACCAGTCAAGATTCTTGAGTATTAAATAAGAATAAAAAACAGGCCCCTTCCCTTTTAACTTTGTACTATGTTAATGCATGCTTTTCATTGTAAAACTGCTGTATTAACTGTGAAGGCAGCAGCAGCTGCAAAGGTAGCAGAAAGCTAGGAATATAAACACAGATAGCAAAAAATGGATCCCTTGTGTTTTCTCATGAGAATGCATTCTGTCACTGAGTTAACTCTATGTTCAGTCAGTAATGATTTATGAAAATTAACTATTCTGTGTCAAAAGGGCTGTATTCATTTAAGTGATAGGTCTTGGCAGGCAGCAAAATGTGGGGTTTTTTTATTGTATCTGTGATGCATATTTTTGATCAGCTAAGGAGCAAATTATCCCATCAGATGACTGTCTAGTTAGTGTCACTTTGCATGAGCCAAATGAGAATGTTTTGACATGTTTTAAAACTGATATACTTGTATGTAAAAAGAAAGAAAGTGGGAAAAAATCTCACAGAAAGAACGAAAAGCTGAAACCCTAGTTTTCAGAATATATTACTATATTGATAGCATGTCTAAATGCAGTTGAGAGTGATAGTATAAATGACTTTACAGAGGCTAATTAGTTTCTTGCTTAGTTTTTACTTAAAGGGAGGCAAGCAAAAGCTAGAGCTTTTTGACATTGTGAGATTAGTTTTGTCCTGTGTTTTGAAGAGTATGATGGTTGTTACCTTGCTATCTGCAGTATAACTTCGTTTATTATGTAATTATATTTACTTTTCCCCCAAGTAAATAAATAAACAAATAAATCAATGTAATAGCTGATTGGAAATATCCAATCTACTATCACTGAAGAGTTCTCTCTTATGGTTGTTTTTTTTTTTTTTTTTGTTTTTTTTTTTTTTTTTTTTTTTTGGTTTTTTTTTTTTTTTTTGTGTTGCACTGGAGAGAAGGAAAGAGGCTCAAACCTACTTATATCAATAAAACCTTCATCCTAGCCATACCATTTTAACTTCTCTCATTTGCACTTTTCCATCCCCTGTTTGTTTACACTCATAAGAATCAGTAAGTCTTGGCAGAATACTAAAAGTTTGCTAAGAGTTAGATTCATTATTCACAATAAGCACATCTGTCTATATTAGCTAAGATAGCCAGATATGGAACCTGTATGGTCCCACTGGAAACTACTTTCTAGTGTTGTGTGCATTTTACTATCTCATATGGGTGTGTTTGCTGCAGTGAAAGAACCTCAGGAATGAAGGTAACCTCAGTCAGTGTCAGAAGTCTGTTTTCCAGGCTGGCCTGCAGGACTGAGAGTGCAGATTTAGAATGGACATGAGTTTCACCTAGCTCAATCCCTTGTGTTCAGACTGAAGAAAGTATAATGAGACCATCTGTTTCAGGAGCTCACTATGCTGTTATTAAGTACCTTTGGCTGAGTAGATTCCAAAGTAGTACTTTGCCATGCTTCAGTTTCTAATTGCCATAATCATTAGGAAGATATTACTGATACTAACCTTAGGTCTTTTTGCCAGATGTAAATGATTTTTGTCCTGCTTCTGTAGACTGACATGTAGAAATGGCTCTGACTTGAAAAAAAGACCTCATGATATTTCTCTTAAGATTTTATGATGAGGAGGTAAATGGTCATGTCTTTCCAAAATAATTTGAATGTTTGCAAATTCTAAAAATCTTAATTCCTTGAACTTCTCACAGATGCATTGTAGATCCCTTTTTTTAGATAAAGAAACTCATCAGTAATCAACAAAGCTGAAGAGATTTCATTCCAATCATCATGAATTCCATGCCCATTAATAAATCCAAAAATCAGGTTTGCCTTTTTTGGAATAGTGTTGCATTACTGATTTACATTCATATATTGCTCACTGTGAAACTGCAGTAGCTACTAATTTTTTGCCCTTTGGTGCTTGTGCATTTGTCTTCTCCAGATTATGCTGTCCTCAAACACACTTTTGCTGAATGGCTTGATTACAGGGCATGTCTTCAGCTTGACAAAACCATTTGGAATTTTCATCTTATTCTCCCTCTTCCCATTTCACAGGAGAAGCTGCAGTTTCTCCTGTTTTGGAGCCGCTGCCATTGGGAATGTATCTTTTTTCTTGTTCCCCTGGTGAACAAGAAAATGCTAAAATAATGCTAACCTCACTGGTGAGGTTTCCCAGTGAGAGCTGTTTCGAGACACCATTTTTATAAGATTGCTGGACAGTGGTAATTAGCCTTTTGGTGTAATTTCATTTTTCAGCTTTTGCCTTTAGCTCATGTAAGTGTCCTCTATAGTTAATTTCCTTAGCTTGAAATTGCTTTTGGTGGAGGATACAGAAGCCTTGCTGAAGTTTCTGCCCAAATGCCACAGTACTCATTCAGCTGTTAGCTCTTAGACACAGAAAAGGTTGTTATCACAAATTAATGCTGATAAAAGTCAGTCAGTACCACTGTCTCTGCCTCCCTTGTACATATCATACGTAATCTTTAGCACATCTTGCTGATGCAGTTCTCAGACATTCTGCTGTCAGGGCAGTGTAAAAGGTATTTTCACTGAATTAACATCATGCAGATGATCAAAGGTTTAATATTAGCAGTGGTCCTTCATAATGGGCTACAAACACTTTATACCATTAGTAGGACATCTTGAGCTCCCTCAGGATTTGCCTTTGGGTTATGAGTCACATCTCACTTTCAGATAAGGTTTTTTCTTTGGCGATCAGGGTGATGGCTAACATGCTGACGTGCTGCAATTTGATTTTGGCATTGGTATTATAGCTTATTGCAGAACAACACTTATGGATTCATTATAAACCCAGAGAACTAACTGTAAGAGCACTCTAAGTGCAGCTTTTATTTTTTTTTTTTGTTCTCTGAGAAGGGAGCAATGACATTTAATTAGCACTTTAGGGAAAGTTGTTGACTTGAACCATTACAGTAGTTTCATCATATTGGCATTCAAACAACATTTGCTAGATTTTGGAAGTGTAACCAGTGTTACTTTTCGTGCCACAATAAAGGGACCAGACTTATGACATATAAACTTGCATTTCTTTCTGGGGGTCAAAAGGCAGAAAAAAATAATGCTAACATATGCCAAACTTCATTAATTGGGAATTTTATTTATTAAAGTTATAGAAAGACAAAAAGTTTGAACACTTTCTTAGAAAACATGTCAGAAGGTTGTTGGTAATCATAGGGGAATAAGAAGATTTAATTACTTTACTGTCTGCAGGTTTCTTTTACCAGGGAAGTGCAATAAAAAATGTGTTCACTCAATATTGAAAGAAATACATTTATTGGTTTTGGTCTGTTGCGTAATAAGTTCTTCAACTTTTACAATATTGAAGTATACATGTTACATACAGGGCAAATATTAGAGCTGGATTTTTCTGCTTGTTTTGCCTTTTCTTTGCTTCTCTCTTGGCCTGTAAATGTATTTTCCCCAATATTTACCAGTTGAAGGAAAATCTACACTGCTGTACTTTTTCACTGGAATTGCATCAAAATGGTTTCAGCAGCTCTCTTGACCCTGTGCCAGCTGGAGGCAGCAGCAGCCAGTTCCCCTCCCCTCCAGCTGCCTCTAGAGCTGGGCTGGGTTTAGCAGAGGTGTGGTACCATGGCTGAGAGAGGCAACTGGTGCGGATGGCTTTGAAAATGCCTTCTGTGGTTTTGGAAAGCTGCACAAGAATATTTCATTCCAAGACTAGCTTTTGCACCTGGAAAAATTCTGACTAAAGAGCATGTTCGGCCATTTCTTGTTCTATGTTATATTTGTTCGTTTGTTATGAATCTCATTACAGAGCTGGGTGTGACATTCAGAATGCAGGAGGGAATGTAATATTAGTTAGCAGTAGAAGTGTCTCTTCTGCAAGCTAACTTGGAGCTTTCTAATTGTGCATTTTCTGTAAACAACTATAAAAGGCAATCACATATCCAGTTGGAAAGACTCTTGGTCTGGTGTGGTTATGTGCTCTTTGGTAGAGAGCACATATTTCATTCTTGAGCATTTTTATTTTCAGTGATAATTTCTATTAAAAAGAATTGTAGGCTTCTACCTTAATTGTGACTAGAAATGAGGATATGGGATCCGCAGAAAGGTACTTGTGTGACAATAGTTCAGAAAATGGGAAGTTGGAAGATAAGTGTTGTTATTTTGTTGTTTGGTTTTGGTGTGGGTGTCTCTCATTTTGAAACAAGAGGTCAGCTAAATGAGTCAGTGAAAGTGTTAGGTGAAGGAGAATAAAGAAATCAAGGTTGGCATGGATTTTGCTGTTCACGTTTGGATAATGTAATTTGTGTGTGTGTGTGTGTAAGCTGTTCTTTGTAGTTTTGTTGTTGTTATAACAGCCCTGTCCCTTGGATATATCTTCCTTCCTTCCCCTGCTTTTCTGGCTGTGATGCATCAGCTCTATTCTGTTCATAAGTTGCTACTGTATAGATCTTTGATGTGATTTTTCAAAATTTCCTTTTACTACCATTGTCTGGAAATTTCCATACAGTCCACTGTAGTTACCTGTGCTTCCCCAGCATGTATCTTCCTTCATCCCCATCTCCCATTCACAGTCCAGCATTCGCCTCCTCTTTCCAATGTTTCCTGATGCAAACATTAAATGTGGAAACAAACATAGTCTGTAAGGAATGGAAAAACCCTAATTAGGAAATAAAAACTGGCAGTGGGACATAGTGAGTAGAACTGACTGCAGGGAACCTTCTTGCAGCTCTGCTCCTTAGCAGCTTTCACCCCAGCATCTTTTTAATACTTCTATGCTGGTTCATTTGGAGAAATACTGCTGAGATCTGGGTAAACAGAGGATAAAAAACCATCTGAGGTCAAAAATCACTGGCATAAGAGGTTTGGAGCTAAGAAAGCAGCATCAAATGATGGAAATAATTGGGTAGTTTCTCTTTAGAAAATGAAGCCCTTCTCTGTGCTTAAAATTTGCAAGAGCCTTCTGCCTGAAAATATTTGTCTGGCTGTCTGGAATTTTTAGTCTGTAGTTCATTAGCTATTGAGACTGAGATGAACACTGACATTTTAATGAAATGGCTTTTAAAGGTATATTTTATTTTAATACATTTTCTAAGCATGAAAGGAAACACCCTAATAAGCAAATATTAAGAGAAGTTCGATCTGTGTTCTGAATGTATTGTGTTAAATATTAAACCAAAATTCAATCTTAAAGTTTGCAAAAGAAATATAGAAGCCTCAATGTGACCTTAAATATGACACTGCCATCCGTGCCTTTATGATAAATTGCCAAAAGCAATAATCTGTCTCTGAAATCAGATATGGCTGTAGTATCTGTGGATACATTTCTGCTTATGCAGAGGGCTCCATTTAATTCATCAAAAAAGTGGATTTAAAAGCAAAATGTAATCAGTTAAGATGCAAGACCTGGCAAGTTTTGTGTTTCTTCAGTAGTATAAAATCGAAACTGCTTTAGTTGTGGATGGAATTAAACTTTTCCCTAGATAGCTGTGATATTACATTTTCAAGAGGCACCAAAAGCTGGCAAATAGATGAAAGAGGAAAATGTTTAAAAATATTTTACTTTAAAGTACAAAGAGATGGGGGGAGGGGTATGTATGTGTGTTGATGTGTTAAATGGGTGCTGCATACTGTTAACTGTAATTGGTGAGCACTCATCTCTGTGAGTTTTATGGATTTAGCCAAGTTTTTAATCTTATGATTTAGTTATGATAGAGAAGAGTGGGCATCTGTAGAGGAGACTTCAGCGCTGTCTTTGACCTCAGTCTGGAAGGAAACCTGGGGGACATGGTTGCACCCAAGAATGTTTTTGTTTGTCTAAGGAAGAATCCCAGAGGGGTGTTCTGCTAAATAGAGATAGTCTTTGGGATGGTAAGGATAGCAGATATGCTACATAAAGAAGGTTCTAAAGGTGAGTCAGGTGGGGCTGGTGAGATTAGAGGTTACCCTGGCAGATCTGCTGTGTGGGAACAGATGAACAGGAGCAAGGGTCAGTTCAAAATCTAAGAATATGTATGCTTTTAATCATATGGTTCAATTTCTATTGAAGTTGGTAGAGACTAATTTTGTCTTGATGTCCTTGATTGAGACAAAACCTCTGGATCAGCTTCCTTAAAATGCACGAGGTATTTGCTACTCCAGGTTCTTGGTCTACTTTTCTTTTAATCACTTTTTAAGAAGTAATAATTTTATCGCTGCTTTGATTTGCTATAGGAAACTAATAACAATTTGTTATTGGAGGGTTTTGTACAATTTTATCTCAAGATCACACAACACTTCAAAATCTGATTTTTTTTTTAATTCCATGTAGTACAGAAAAAATGAATTAAAATATTTTAAAATAAGAAGTACTCTTTTGTGTTCAGACTAATAATTAAGATTATTAATTAATTTATGAAGTGCAGATTGGCACAAATCCTTGTTTTCTTTTGGTTTTAACACTACTTGTGATGGATAATAAAATTAGCAAACCTGTATTGCTGTTGAGCTTTTATAATGCTTCATTAAAGAAGTGATTATCTCTTTGTTTTGGAATGGCACCATGTTTATTTTAACAATATTGATTAATTAAGTTTCTGTTTAATGATGCATATATAAGGGGGAGGATATCTGGATGTATACAGCACAAAGTACTTATTGAAGTGAGGCTGTGTTGAGTGCAGCAGGTCCCTGCCTAAACAGCTTGAAAATGCATTTAAATCACTGTAAGTTCAGAGCCTCACAAAAAAAACCCCAAAACCGCAGACAGGAGAATGTTCGTGTTTTGAAAGTGGAAGAATGACAGAGACTGGCTTTTTTACAGGCAGGCATCACTGTTTTAAAAAACATCACAACCATAACACAAAGCAAGAGAAGTGTTTTATGGTAGGTGTCTGAGATTGCTTTAAGCTTCTTGTAGCTAATTCTAACTAATTTGGGAATAAATTACTTTGCGATTTCTAACGAAATTTAGAAGGCTGTCTGAATTGGCTCTCATGAGCTGAAAGGTGTGCCTACCTATTTTGTATATGTTAAAGCAATTTTGGATTTCATGGTGTGTGAAAGCATTTGTAGGACATTGCAGTTAAGAAACCATGATGTTCAAAAGCTATTTTGTGGTTGATATGTTTTAAATTGTTGGAACTTTTTTTAGAACACGGCTGTTGAAGGCTGTCTGAAGCTACTTGTGTGTATTGCTATTTTTTGTACTGACCCTAGTCCTGGTAGAAATAGACTTACCCACAAACAGTAGTAAGTCTTTATATTCAATGGCCTAGTCTATTTCTGTTGCCTTAATCTTGTCCTTATGAGTTTGTATAAATCTGCTTCTTTCATTGTTATGCATCACAGAAAAGGTACTAAAAATATCTGTTTAATATTTTTACTGCATACTGAAACAGTGATAAAGAGATGAAGAATTTTTTTTTTTTAATGTAACTCCTACTAGGCTAATATTACTCCTTTAAAATGTCATTTTGTGTCAACACATCCATCTAAGGCTGTGGGACCTTAAATACCACCCACACAAATAGTCTCTGATTCCTGTGAGGAGTCATTTTCCTTAAGTATCTATCCAACAAATGGATCACAATTCCCTTGTACGGCAGAAACAGTTAAAGTAGGATGGAGCCACAGGAACATTATATTACAACGTAGTTTCAATTCATATTACTTGCTATCTTCTTGTAGCATAGCAGCTTGAGACACTGGTGATCTTCCCTTTTTAGTAGCCATAAAAATGTTCATACTGTGTTGTGTTTTCCTTTGTCTTAAATCTCTTGTCTGGCTTGGAAATTTCATGTGAAGGATGTTGGTTTGAACAGCATTCTTATGTTCAGATAAGAATGGGAAAGGGTCATGATGCTGGACTGAAGTTTTGTGGTTTTTTTGGCAGAGAGTTTGTGGAAAAACAGTCATGCAAGTTTCAAATTTAAATACACACAAGATGCTATGATGATAGTGCATGGAAAAATGGAGAAGAGAGTTATTACTTTGTAAATTTGATGGTTGCATGCCTGAATAGATATTATGCCATTTGTTTGGAATTTTTGGAGTAAAATTTTTTTGAATTTTTTTTTCTGTCAGGATACCATATATGCAGGCTGCCTGGATTAGCTGCATTCATTTATCTTTTTAACCAGCAAAACTGCAAAGTCCTGACATTGATAGTGGTTAGAACGGTCTTAAATACTAGACTGTGAAATAGGTTTTTCATGGGAGGTGGGAACAAAGCGGATCTGACAAGCAATGCATCATAAATGAAAAGGAAGTCTTGCTTTCGAACCTGTCTCATGGCTCTGTAATTCCTCTGTTTTCTTGCCAAAAAAAATTTACTGCTAATTTAGCTCCAAAGATCTTGGCAAGCTTTTTCTGGTTGTTGTTGTTGTTTTTTTTCTTTTGCAAATCCCCAACGTTTTGATCATGATCGCTGCTCTTCATATATTGACAGTGTATATTCCTGCAGCTGTTTTGGGTATTTTAAATAAATTTCAAGTTTAAAAACATGGAGGTAGTGCATTTTAGTTAATAATCCTCCACCATGTATTAACTCTGCACTGTTAAAAGAGGTTTTAATTAAACATAAATTAGTCTACAGCCTGCCACTGTGGGTCTTGTAAGCTTACATTTAATATACACTCTTGTTAAATAGTCAGAAGTGAGATCCAGTTAGATCCATTATTAGTAATGTCCTCTGATGAAAATGAGAGGAGATCTGAATTCTTGATCCTTACTTATGTAAAGGAAGGCAGATGAAATACAGTAGCATGCTCACCTTAGGGGCAAAACACAAAAAGCAGGAGTGAAATACTAAATGCTGTGTTGCATGGCATCAGAGCTTGGACATGGCCAGCTGGAGAAGTGAAAAAATAGGAGCAGAGAAGAAAGCAAGAAAGCTCTGGAACACTGTCATGAGACAATAAGGACGTGGGAAGATATTTCAGTGGAGAATGATGGGTTAAATATTGCCCCATGTGACTACATTTTAATGGATATTATGGATTAATGGAGCACATGGATGATTGGAGCGCATGGTGGGTGTTGAGTCCCTGCGCACTAATGAAGGTTAAAAGTACAGCTCCACTGTCCTCCGAGAGAGGGAGGAGCAAGCACTGCTGAGAGGTTGTGCTTCTGTCATCTTGGCATGGCCAAGAAGATGAGAAGATCTGTTTCTTGGGGTTTGGTTTTGGTTTTTTTCTGTTTCTTATTTGTTTCTCGCCCTTTCTACAATCTCTTAAGTCTATGAAAACACCTGAACTTCAGTGCAATTACTTCCCATATGGCTGAAGTGAACACTATCCATTCCTTACAGGAACACAGGAATGACCATAATAACTCTATTGCCTCACTCTATTTTCAGTAATGGTTGGGGCAATATTTCCATGGGGTTGGGGATTTTTGATAATCTCTTTTCAATAGATTTTACCTGAAAATAAATTTTTAAAGGAACAAATGTAAAGTGAAACTACAGGATAAGGCAAATTCTTCTTTGGGAATATTAATCTAGTCTCCTAGATTAACCTCTTTAATAGGTTACTCAGTATTCCTTGAAGATTAGAGAACTAGGTTGAAAACCTCTTCAGTTTATAAATATCCTTGTGTCATTGACACTAGGACACCTTAGTTTTCTGTTCCTAGCAGCAAAACATTATCATGATGATTTTTTATTTGCTGTTTGAAATGGTGCTTGGGGTTGAGAACTGCTGTTCTGATGTTGGATGGCCACCACTGATGTTTGTAATGTGCATTTTACATATTTACACTTCACCACCATCTCATTTTCTTTCATTATTACTGCCTCAATTTCCCTTGGGGAAAGGCAGAAGAAGATGCACAGAAATAAAATCACCATAATCCAACTGTACCTTCACAAATGTGTTTCTAGGAAAAGTATGTTTGCTTTTTTGTTCTGCAATTTTGCATGGACTTACTTTGCCATCTCCATAGCTCATGAAGTGTAACTATGCAGTGTCTTACTGTAGTAGCCATGCATAATTCATGGTTTTTGCCTTAAAAAGTTGCCTTGCATTAGAAACAATACACAATCACAGACTGCTTTAAGTGGGATAACAGGGGAGTAAGGGCAAAGAAAAGAATCTGTTTGGAATAACTTAGTTTCATAAAATATTTGTTTACTGTAGAAATTTTAATAATTAATGTTTGGATTAAAACATTTTGCTTATCTTCTTCTTCCAGAAGTCGGGTCAGCACCTATAGCTACACAGAAGGAAGCCAGAAAAGCTTCCAGACGCAAAGCTGACAAACACAGTGCTTCAACTGCAACCTCAGCATATGCTGCAAAATTACATAGATTACTGCACTAATGGGAATGTGTTCAGGTTTTTTTTTTGTTTTTTTTGTTTTTTTTTTCTGGCCAGATCACCGGTGTGCTGTTGAAGCTATCTTTTTCCTCTGAATGTCATTTTTCCCTTTTGGTATTATTGAATGTGTATGCCAAAACCTTTATGTACCTTTTAATACAATAGGAACTGTTCCTTTTATAAAGCTTGTTTACCTTTAGGAGTCAGATAAGCTGTTTGTGAACTAAAATCTCCTTTCTCTGTAGTACCTCTCTTAGTAGCTCTGTAGTCTACGTTGGTGTTGCAGTATATTCACTCTAAAACTGTGAGCTTTCCAGTGTAGAGGCTTGATACGGCTGTGGTGCTATTTTTATTATTCAAACAAACATAAATAGAATCTGCAGGTGGGCACTGTTTTCTCTTAAAAATGTTTTTCTTAAGCTGTAGGGTTTTAAACCTTTGAAATGCATAACATTTATTTTTTTTCTTCTTTCAGGACAGTAAAATAGGATAAGACTCCTAGATTAACCTCTGTAATAGGTTATTGACAGGAGGAATAAACCAATGCCTAACAAAGCATTGGAAAAGCTCTTCTTATGGGTAAATCTTCTAAAATTTTAAATACACAAAAAGGAGCAAGAAAATGCTTTGAAAGTATTGAGTTTTAAAATTTATATTGTATCTTCCTTCATTATTCACATTGATTTAAACGTAAGATCATGGCAGAGTTGCCATAAGTAGACTCCATTAAGTTTGTTTATATGACTTAAGATTGAAGTGACATGAAAACTGCTTAGCCAAATGCAAAAGGCAGATAATTAAAATAATCTATTTCCCAAGAGAAAAATCTGAAAAATATTTATGCTAAAATAGAAGGGTCCAAAGTTAATTGTGGCAATGGGGAGAAATATGATTTTCTCATTTGCACCTACTTCTAAGGGAAGGTTGGTTGAGAACTAGAAATACATTTAAAATTTATTGATGCACAAAAAAAATAGTTCAAGCCCCCTCTTTCGTAAATGTTTAGATAAGAGAGAATTAACATGTAAAACATACATAGTAGAAATAGCAGTTTGACTTGCTGTGTTATAACTGAACCATGGTATTGGATTTATACCTGGAATTACTCCACTTAGAGCATCCCAAACTTCATTAGTAAAAGGGATTAACAAGGAAGAGGGAAATGAGATGTTCAGAAACAGTTGAGGAGCTCATTACAAAGTATGGTTAACCCAGATAAATATAGATTTGGTGGAAACCTGATAAATTATTAAGGCAAAAACAAAGCATTGGAAAAGATGGCATTGGATTAAATCCAAAAGCATATAAATAATTGAGACACAATCTATTTATTCACTCTGTGGTGAAAGGAAATTATTTCTGTTTGTGAACAACAAGAATGTTTTAGAAAAACTAAATTTAAGTGATTAGTCTTGTGTCATTCTTTGTGCGGACTACTGATGTGTATGTAAAATCAAGCCTGTGCTAATTACAACAGGACTTGTCCAACATACTTGTAAGCACACCTGTAGCCCAGAGAGGGCCTCTGGTGATCTGTGTGCTCCAGTCAGTAAAAATATTCCTTAGTAAGATTTCCATTGTTACTCTTGTTTTCTCCCCCAAATCTGAAGCCCCAAAGTGGCACAGGGAATGACAAAACTGCACTTGTAAGAAGCACCGTTTAATGCCCATCAAATTTCTGTTCTGTCCAGTAGGTTTGTGCTCTTTTTTTGAAGGCTTATTTGTAAGTATCTTTTCAGCATGTATGGATGTTTTTATCTATTTTTATTTCTTACAAGAAAGGAAAGAGAAGGTTGTGCAGTGCCTACAATAGTGCAACCTTTATCCGGAGTCATAACTGACTAAAAAATGTGTATTTATTGTATCTGGGAGACCAGATCTTGCATCCATTTGCACAAAAATATGCCCGTGCATATGTGACCACTAACACAATGTACACATAACACATCTTAACAAAACTTTGGTGTGTACAGACAGTACAGATTCTGATAATTTATGCAAAAAATATTCTAGGCAACTGTCTTGCTATGATTCTGTTTAGCGTTTCTGAGGGATTATCTTCACTTTGGTAATGTTATTTTCTTTTGAGCAATGCTTTTATAGCTTTCAAGCAGAAAAGCTGAAATGTTAATGCTCATGTTTCAGTTGGGAAACTGCTTGCTGTCAGGATCTGATGTGGCTTTTGCTTGTGCCATAATTACATGAATTCATGACAAGATTGTGAAATCAACAAAAAATGTTAAGATTTTTAGTGTTTGAGGCTGAGAGATGTTTGGATATACCCAGAATAGGAAACATTTAGCTACTTTTGATTTAGATGATTTAGATCATACTAAACCATATTGAAATGCACCTGGGTGAAAAAACACGTATACATTTTGCACCTTCCAAAAGTCAAATATGTAAATTATTGGTCTCAGTTTTCATCTCAAAAATAGAGCTTGGGTATTCCTTGTTTTGTTTAGTGTTTCAGGTTGGTGTGGTTATTGGGTTTTTTGAGAGTTTCATCAGCATTTTTGTACAGCGTTTTTGTACAGCATAAAATTTTAACATAAAGATGACAGTGAAACCTATTTGCTAGCTATGATGTGCTGTAATGTTAGAGGACAGCTTTTTTACCTTGTTTCAATACATTATAAACATTACATTATATACATTATGTACATTATATATTATTATATTATATACATTACATTATACACATTCAAAACATTAGATTTGAAAGACATCTATCGGTTTATTAGTATATACTTTCTGGAAAGAAAACACTGTTAGCCTTCTGAAGCTGAGCAATTTTCAGGTAAACAGAGAAATCAGTGCACATTTTGTAGGGATAATTATTGGTTGCAGTTGCCACTTGCCCTCAGAAGAGATTTTAAGTACTGAAATAATTCTAAACATGGACTAATTAATCCCTGCCACACTGCTGTGAGGCAGATAGGAAGTGCCATATTATTCAGCCATGGTAAAGATGATAAATTCAGGCACAAGTGTGTTAAGTGTGTAGGTAAACCAGGATTATCACCCAGTACACTTGAATTCCAGGGAGTTGTGTGCTTGAACACTAACTTTCATCTGAACTAGTAGAATTAGCAAAGAATTTGCATCTCAGAAAAGAGGACAAACTCTCCTCATTATAAGAAAATTTCACTTTTTTCCTGTTCAGAATCTTGATATGACCAGGATGTTCTGTGGCTTGGGTCATTCACCTGTCTTTTTCAGGCATATATATGCATTGAAATGCATAGATAAACATAACATTGATGTGCCACATGTAGTTTTGTTCATTTAATTTTATAGCAATGTGATCCTAGTACCATACAAATTTACTTTGGCTTAATAAGGACTCTGTCCATTAGGCAGTGGTGTTTTAGGCTCAAAGAACAATTTTTAAAATAATAATAATAGTAAAAAACCCAGAATAAAGTGATAGTCCTAGTGTTAGAGACACTGTATTTGGGCTTTTATGTCTAAGTGCATGACACATCAGAAAAATTATGCTTATTATTGCCCATTACAAAAGAAGTACCATCTTTGTGTAAAGAGTGTGTCAGAAACAGCTTAAATCTCTGAACACACTCTACTTTTCATGTCAGGCAGCTAAATTCTGTTTCAGGTACAGACTTTTCCAGTTGAAGAAACCCAATACCTAGAAATTCCCCCAAGTTAGCCAAAGAATAAGTGTGTAGCTGTGTTTTATTGTTCAGATCAGCACATGCAACCTTAGTGGATTAAAGATGATGGTATGCTATGGGTAAATATTAACAAGTATAAAGCAAGAACAGAATATATACCCTTTAAGAAAAAAATGTTAGAAGATTATCTCTTATTTAACAGAGGCCTTAGTTAAACAGGTATTGAGTTTAAAATTTTTTTAGTATTTTTCAGACTTTGAACAGTTTCATGGTTATTTCAGGATAATATTGTAATCTTTCAAAACAAAATTACAAAAAGAATGCAAATTTTGTTACAAAAAGTGAATGTCTAAATGGAAGGTTTGGGATTTCTGTTTTAAAATCTTCATATAAAATGTATTAAGATGAAATTATGGAAGTCACCACCAATTTCTGATATGGTTTTGAAAAAAATAAATCATCTTTCCACCAGGGAAGATGGCATTGGATTAAATAAGCTATTGCAACTTGAAATAGAAGATACGATATTATTTTTTCTATGTACGAAATGTACTAGCAAAGAATACATCAAGAAGTTAGCGATCCTTAGTTCTGACTACACTTTTGTTCTTTATAATTGACAAAAAGGATTTAACTTTCATAGTGATGTACTACTTTACTTTATTTTTCTCTGAAATTACCAACTAGGCTGGCATTTTTCATGATAAAATTTTGAGTGGTTATGTGGCCACTAATACAGTATCTCTCCAAGGGTGAATGGACCTTTGTGTATCACTGGTTTCACATGATCTCTCTCTTCATTATGAAAAATTATTAGGAATCCATATCTTGTAATAAACAAAAACATAGTTTTTAACTATAGAACCTTAAATTAATTCATAGTTGATAGTTGCAAAATTTTTATGACACAGTCCCCTCAGACTATGCAACTAACACATAGGTTTTTTTACTCAGTTTTGTGTTCATTGGTATAAAGACTAGAGTCAATATTTCAATATTTTAAATATATATATTGTTCCCACCTACAGCATATTCACTATAATAAAAATTGTAACAGTTCCTGACTTTCTTACATCCAATTGAATTATTTTGAAGATATTTTAAGATTTCTACCTCTATACCAATCCATAGTTTTACCGCTTCTTCTTTTTCAAACCATCAGCTTGGACTAGTTAAAGTACAGTAACCAGGAATTTTTACTTAGGATTTTTTTTTTAAACTTATGAACAAGTCTTCATCATTTTATATGATAATACAGTGAAGAAAAAGAGAAATCTTTGTTACTAACATGAGTGGTCAACAGCTGCTTGGCAGTAAGAGTTTTGTAAGCATTCAAGAATACATAAATACACATCCACAGGTACTCATATATAAATAATTCTGTACAGCAGTCAGGATATCACAGGAAATTGCATTGGCATGTAATACAGCTTACAGGTGTTTGAGTATTAAAATACTCTAACACATAAATGACTTAAACAGTGATGTAGTTTCCACAGCCTTATGAACACTTGTATCCAGCTGTTAAGCTTGCAAGTGATACTTCCTTGTAGGCAGGGATCATAGCCATGGTAAGAAAAGTAATGGTGAAGTCTCTAAGGGAAGTACAAGTAACTGGTAAGCTTTGCCCTTAGGCAAGTTCACAGTTCTGTCAAGCCAGCTATTTCCCACTACTGTTAACAAATTTATTCAGTCAGGTTTTGTTTACTCTTTGAATATTAAATTTCAGATAGGGTCTCTTTTCTATTGATTTTATGCATATACACACTCATAAAATATCTATATGTTTGTTTAGGGACATATAGTTATAAAAAATTATGGGGCGCAAGATATTATATGCTGCAGTATGTTAACTAAATGTAGTAATGCTTGCACTTTTCAAAATAGTTTTTAGAAAGGAATATGAAGATGCAGTGCTGAAAAGTGGAAACATGATTTAATATTCCTGTTTGCTTGTGCCATTAAGCTCATTTTTGCATGCTTGATATTTTAGTTCTTGTTACTCTAAAGTCCTTGCTACATGTCCTGCCTAAAAGGACTCTCCTCGTTGGACTAAACTGGTCTTCATTTTGAGAGTTGTTTTTTTTTGAAGGTCTGTAATTTTCTTAGTAGTAAACTCCATTTCACGGCAGTGGGAACAGGACTGAGAGCCTTTGCTTTCCAGTCTGGAGAGTGTGGACATAAGTAATAAGAGGAAACAAAATCACAGCACTGGAATAAGACCTCACCTGTAGCAATAGCCAGAGCTACACACACCGAGTCCTTCCTAATGTGTGTATTTTCCTGGGAAATCTTGATAGAAGCCTGATGGACAAAACCTACCAAAGATGTGAAGAAGATCCCTCCTTACTATAGTGTGCACAGAGGAGCTGGAGAAATTATATCTTGCTAATGTCCAGATTACTGCTCAAATAAGAGACTTCACCTTAAAATGTTACTTAGCTGTTCAATTTCCTTTACTTTCCTTAATGGTCCATTTAGGTTTTTTCCCACACACACAGTATATACTTCATAATGAAGCATGCAAACAAGCAAACAAACAATAAGATTCTAGCTTTTTATTTAACAAGGAAAAGGTTATCTTAAAATGTTATGTATTTAAAGAATAGTTCATTTAAATGAGCTTTTCTTTTTGGAAAGTGTTTTCTCTGTGATTAGTATTGTGTTCAGTGTTGCATTCTGCAATTCAGTCAAAGTGAAATTGTTTAAAAGATTTCATTTTTTGCACTGTTTCTTTTTCTTTATTACTTTTTTTCTCCTGAATATACTCTTCCAGAAAGACACAAATGTGCTTTGCATATTTTTATGCATTAACATAATGGCTGATCTGGACCAGTTTTCTGCACGTTGAAGAAAAAAGAGCCCAAAACTCTGGCCTTAATTTCGCAAATATTGAATAGTGATATAGTCAACTATCTATATTTACAACTATAATTATTAAGAATAATTATATTTCTGCTGTTCATTACTGTATTTTTTAAAGTATGTCTTTGGAGAAAAACATAATCTTTAAAAAGAACCGTCTTTAAAAAAACCTTACAGTATTTCATGCCCATCTGACTTATTTTCCTTTGAAATCATATAAACTTGTTTGTGTCATTAGGGTTAATCTAAGGGGACTTTGCATGGTAATTATTTTATTTATCTGTAATAGTGATCTAGAGTTAGTTAAATAAAATTCATCAGTTACTGATGAGCTTTTATGCTAAAGATCTATTTGGTGCAGATCCTCTGAAAGTAAATGTGGATATTTTTATCACTAGCTTAGAGGGAGCACAATTTCTTTGAAGCTTGAAGGCAGAAATCCCTGAATGACAGAAATGTCTTTAGAGGGAGGAGGGGAGGAGAGGAAATACCTTCATAAAATCTGAAAAGCACATTCTTTTTCTCTGATAGTAGATGCCATTGCACAATGTTTGCCAGATTTTAGCTAAGCTGATAAGCACAGTGGAATGGGGGAAAAAAACCAACTTAGCAACTTAAGCAAATACTATCAATGATTTAACCAGCACATTTATAAATAAATTATTTTACAGGTGTGAGTGCAATTCAAACAAGAATAAACAGTGAATATTTTGGCTAAGTGATGTAATGGCAGATCAATGAAGCTGACCTGAAGATCATTTTAACATTGAATAGCTAGTACTTTACCATCTGAAGGGCCAGACATTTAATCTGTAATAAGAACAGTGCAGAGTTTGTGTGAGAAAGTGATGACAGAACTTGATTTCCAATGCATTTTTCCAAGGAAATGCATTGAAAATAAATTTTACTTTTTTACTTGGTAAATTACACAGATTAACAGATGAAAGTTATATTATTACAGAGAGGAAAAGAATTGTCTAGAGTGATGTCAGCTTTAAGAACTAATAAGAAAAGATATCAATGTATGCGTATATATAATATATAATATATAACATATAAAAATCTTTCTAATAACAATAACATCAGTATATGTGTACACACTAAATTAAATGAGATTGCCTGTACTTGGTGAATAACTAGTAATTGGCTAATCAAAAAGATTCTAAGCTTCCAGTTCAGTAAAGATTACCTGGATTATAACTACCATTCATTCTTTTCTTGCTTTGAACAACTTAGTTTTAAATCCAAGAAAAAGAAAGGTTTTGGTGGGTTTTTTTTCCCCTGTGAAATTGCCAGCACTTCCTACTTTAGCTAGTTTATAGCTGTATGTCATTAATAAGTCAGAATGTAAGAGAGAGTAATTAGGAAACAGAATTAATACTTTAAAAGATAAAGACTAAATGAACACTTGGGTACTCTGAAGATCATATTTAGTGCAGAATACCTAACAAATTCCTAGTTATTTAAAGTAGTTTTCAAATCCCCTGGTAGGCTAATTCCTATATAATACGGTAGAAGGACATGGGTTCTGTTTTTGGGTCTGAAATAATATTTTATATGAATCATATTATTCCCCTGTCTCATTTTCCATATTTTTAAGTAGGGATAATAAGATTTAACTGCCTTGGCAATACATGAAAGACAGCATAAAGCTCCAAATTATTAATTCTTATTAACACACACATGCACACCTAAACAATGAAGATCAGTCTGAAGTAAGAGTCTGGCTCAGTGTTCCAGAACTAAAATCTTAGTCTTTGAGGGAAAAAATAGTTAAAAGCACGGATTGCACTTATTTGAAAAAGAGTAAATAATTTGAGATAACATTTTTCTGACGCACTGAGGAAACAGAACACAGAAAGGGTAGTAGCACAGTTATGAGAATCCTTACTTGCGAAATCTGACCTTTTAATCAGCTTTTTTACAGGATGAGTCCAATGGGGGAGATCCAGAAGCGTTTCCAATTCTTGAGTCCTCCTGTAGGCAGCAGCAGCTGACTTCTGACCCCTCATTTACTGTCATGGACACAGATTAGTGTCCCCTCCATCTGTCCTGTTTCAATGAGAAGGGAATCCAAGTACTTTACCCAAAGAGATGCTGTGGGTGTGGGCCCAACCTCAGGAGTCCATGAGCACAAGCATTAACACTTGCCAGCAGTTAACAGACAGCCCAGAAAAGTGGCACTTGGGCTACTATAATTTCCCATGCTTATCTCACTGATGAGTGTAACAACTAACAGGGGTGGCATAATGCTGTAATAAGATTATTGACAAAGAAGTATTTGCAATAATAAGCAGAATAAAGTTTTAGACTTTTTTTTTTTAAATTATAAAAGCTTACAGAAATGGGATAGAGGGATTACTTTGAATAGCATGTGTTTCTGTAGCATTTTATAACTGAACCATTTCTGTATTGTTCAAATACATGGGAACTGGAAAATGAAAAGGAGGAAAGCTATTAATCAGCTTGCTGATGTGTTTTCCTTATCAGACTGAAAGAAGTGCTAAGAACAAGCAGGTAGCATACATTATGAAAAACAGATGGAGTGTCAGGCTTTGTGAGCTAAATCTGTGCAGTGGGGGAGATTTAACATCACCCTTAATATAAAATTCCCAGTTCTATAAATAACATGATAAGAAAATACTCTTGTGTGTATAGAGACCTGGTATACACTTCTGAATCTAATGCATGTTTCCCAGCTGACATTAGGCAGGTAACTCAAATCTCCTGTATCATCAGTGCATCTATAGCTCAGCAGTAGCCTATAATCTCACTTCTCAGCCAGTTCATTACCCATATAAAAGAATCAGTATTCCATCATCCTTTGATGTGCCATGTCATCTGCCTCCAAACAAGTTGCTACTGCTTGCTGCACCCAGGCGATTTTTGAAGCAGTCCTGAATGTTAGCACTGTGGTGTCTAGTATGAGGAACCCATTTTTTCTGTGTTTTAACCACTACCTAGTCTTGTGTGTTGTCTTTAAAAACTACTGTAACAGAAATAATAATTATGTTTATAAGGTTGTCTTTTTTATTGCAGTTCCTAATGTGACAATTTTTTTAGGTCAATTTAATGCTAATAGCTACTTAATATTGATAGTTTTGGGAAATGATTTTGCATTCCAGTTACCTTTAGCTGTAATTTGGGGTGCACATAAATCTAAAGTGCAAGAAAAGCATTCTGTATCAATATAATAACATAGCTGGGATTTAACTTTTGTCATTTGACGTTCCACTTCACGATTTGCACTGATGTTCAAAAAATGCCATTTGATAATGACTGGAATGCAATTCATACAGAGCATCCTCAAATAAAATGGCACTGTTTTATTCCATGAATCATTAGGTATTGAAATAATGAATGATTTCACAATAGAATGACAAGTTCGCTCCAGGTTTGATGTACAGTTCTCTTGAGTCTATTTTCATAAGTTGATTTTCAATAAAAGGAAACATCAGTCTCCTTTAGAGGGCTGACAAGACTGATTACTGTAGTAACTTTAGGCCACGTGGTGGGATAACCTGCTTTAGATCATGTATAGGTGTTGTTTGCTTCATACGAATTTTGCAACCCACTGTTTGGAAAGAAGCCATCTGTGGATTTGGAGCTTACTGTTGTGATACCACATGTCGAGTCTTCTGGTTTGCCACTGGAATATTGTTATTGACTTTGCAAACTGATCTCCTTGGGGCAGAAAATTCATCTTTATACAACACAACTAGAGAAGGCCAGCTGTAATAGACAGCGAATTAAAACAATGTGCATACTGACAAACTCAACATGCAAAATCCAGACATGGAGGCAGCAATTTTTTTTGTTATCATTGCATGGAAATGCTTCTGGAACAGACATGTAGATGGACACAGTTCATGGGTTGTGAGGCCATTGTAATTGATTTTGATGAACCCATTATGTGGGTCTTCCACAATACCCATCTAACATGTAGGATAGGTACACTCTTGTATCTTGTTTATCTGAAAAACATATAAGGTAAAGAAACATTCTATTGCATAATAATAATAAAGTTTAATAATGACTGTCCAAGTACAGTTCAGTTCTTTCGCATGTAATAAATTAAGAGAGCTGGCTTGAATAACTTTGATTCAACACTTACCTTGAATTCCTAATAGTTCATTAACTTGTTTTGAAGAAAATGTATACATGAACACAACAAATGTCTGCACAGAAAACCCAAGTTATTGTCACTTGGTTGGAAATGGCAGTTGTGTTAATATTGCTTTGAACCCGTATAATTTTAACTGAACAGCTTCCTTGACCTAAAGTTTAAACAAGAATTTGACAGTCCTGGAATTTTATTTAAGACCCAGAAACATGTCTTCACTGATGTTGATGCAAAAAGGGATACTACTTACTTTTTACTGTGACCTAACATTTGCTGGTTTGTTACAGACACCAAACACAGTGATAATATTAGTGAATGATATAATAACATATCACTCATAACATATCATATAATATGTGAGTGTCCTTGGGCCAAATATTTAAACTGCCCAAAGCATTTGACATGCTTATTTAAGTACCCAAGTATTTCATTTAAACCCTGAAGTGATTTTTTTCAAATATTTGCAATCTGCAGCTAATTTCCAGTTGTGAAGTAGACTTGTTTAATGGATGGTATAATGGAAATCACAATATGTAATGAATCTTATTCTTACCTGTGCCCTCTATGTACTAAGAATACTTGACAGGGCTGCAGGGGAGAAAAAGGCTAAATGTACTTATTTCTTCTCCCTTCACGTCTTGTATAGCTCAGAGCGTGCTCAGGAGTGCCTTAAACATTGTCTGGGTCTGGTTCCTCACTGCTTGGCCCCTGATATGCAGAAGAAATACGTGAGTGAGTCATCATCTGCTGGGTGCTATTGTGGCATGGTGATGGGAGAAAGAGCTCTGCCAGTCTTTCATGCCTGAGGAATCTGGATTTTCTTTTTGCTGCTGCCAAAGCTATTGATGTTCTGGTTGGTGCCTTCAGCTAGAGAAGGGTAACTGTAGGCATGAGGGAAAGCTTGGTCCCATGTCCAAGCAAACAATTAGTTATAATCTCCACTTTTGAGTACAAGCCAGGAGAAGATGTGAAGACATGCAACAAGTGAGTCTCAGAGCTTATCCTGAGAAAGCACATGGCAGTAAGCTTCCAGGTTCCCACTGATATTAACAGCTGAGCCATAAAAATGACTTTCAGTTTAAATCCAGGCTCCCCTATTGATTTCCAGCTTGATTTTTTCCTGAATGCTCTATCTTTCTCTTATCAGCTTCATGCAGCTCTAGTTGGTTTGGCACTTTGTGATGTTCTTGACATTGTTCAAAGAGATGTTAAGTTAAAGCTGAACAGCTTCCTTGACCTGAAGTTTAAACAAGAATTTGACAGTCCTGGAATTTTATTTAAGACCCAGAAACATGTCTTCAAAAGTACTTGGAAACTGTCTCTTTTATCAAGCATTTCAGAGAACGGAATGCAAGCTGAAATTATTTGGGGGGAAATATTAACTGGTCAATATTTTCATAGGCACTGTTCAACTCAAGAACAAAAATAATTTATGAAGGAGATTTTTATGCTCATCTGAAGCCTGTGGGTTGCTTTTCTTCCCCCACCACCCTAGATTTTTTTTGTTTCACAGATATATGTGAGTTGATGTGAATGCCTTTTACACATGATGACAAGAATAAACCTGTAGGTTTCACAATCTTTCTGTCAGGATTATCAAAAATCTGACAGGTTATATAGGTACTGGCGATGATTTGGGATGTTACAGATAGCAGAACTGATTGATAAACTTCTTTTTAGTCATAATTGAAGTGCTTTGCTCCAGGTCACTATAGAAATGTTGCAAGTCACCATTATTAGTTTGTGTCCCCTTTTTATTAAGGATTGTCAAAGTGACAGCTAAACCTGGCCCTGAACTGAAAACTGAAAATAGGAAAATATATCAAGAAAAAGATGATAGGAACCTTTAAGACATTTGAAATAGCTACATAGAGGAATTTTCTGAGCAATGGACTGAGGAAACCACTGCAAATTGGAAAGAACTGGATTTGTTGTAATGTCTCCTTTCTCTGCAGTCACTGTTTTGAGATGGTATTTGAATGCTCTATATACTGCTTTCTTATCCTTTCCTCCATGCTAACTTTTTCAATTAGGAGTTTACTGTTAGGAGAATAAGAGCTTTCACTGATCTATTTTCAGGTCTTGTAAATTATTGCCTTGTGATCATATTTGCCAGTGAATAGAGTCGGAAGACTTCCATATTCATGGTTGCAAGGTGTCAAATCAAAGAAGATGTGTATTCAGTTTCATAGATTGTAAACAATGCTTTATACATATGCAGAGACAAAAAGCTCTTGGGATCTTAATGGTGAGTTGTTTTTTTTTTTATTTTTAATTTCCTTTGGAATTTAAAAGTAGATTGCCAGGACATTGAAAGAGGAGACAGGAATTACACACCTGAGTTAAATGTATGGAGAGTCTTGCTTTGATGAGCAATTTACTCTTAATTGGCTTGCAAGGGAGCTTTTTGGGGAAGGGAGGAAGGTGAAGATAAAAGGAATGTAAGGATTTTGCAACTGTTTGCAGCAATTTCTCATCGTGCTGCAGTCAGATGCTGACCAATACTAAGAAATCTGATGCCCTGTTACAATATTGCACAATTTACAAAAGAAAATTATGTAATAACTATGTGCAAAGGAAGCAGACTTATCACACTAAAAAATGCAATCACTTTCAGCCTGTGAAAAACAGCAAAATCCATTGGGACATACAAAATGCAAGTAGTAAGTTTTGGGTTTTATTTTTTTTTACTTGGATATAAATTTTTTTGTATCTGATAATATGACTATCACCACACAGAGGTGTGTGTCTGTGCCTACATAGCAGCCAATACTTCATAATAAAATGTTATGTTTTCTTTCCCTAGTAGCAGCTGTTCACAGTTACGCTTTGGAGAATTTTGTTTATATCTATTTGCTGATTTATAGATGGGCACCTTAAATAAAGTACATAATTAGGGTTAATTCAAGTAACACTGGGTATAGATAGTAGGGAAATCTTAAGTAGCTTTTGTGTCTTGTAAAAAAGGATCACATGGGTGCAGCTCTTGTGGCAGTTAGAGTCTCCAGAGTGTCTTTGCACAAATGAGCAGACTGGAACCTTAATTGCATAGAGAGCACGCGCAGAAAGAGTAGCACTCAGATGAACCCGTTCATTGTATCCCTGTTGCTAAGCAGAGAAGCTTTTGTACCAGTTGGAACATTTTCAGGCTCTGTGGATGCATTCCTAGATGAGTTGCAATAATTAAATGTGAAAGCAGTGATTGCCAGCATTGCTTGCCAATTCCAGTTTAATAATAGGGGCAAAAACCATCTGATCAGCCCCAGACAGAAACAGAAATTTGTTTGACCTGTAATTATGTGCCAAAAAATGGTGGTGTGAGTTTAAAGAAACAAAAACATAAACGTCGTCTGAAGGTATGAACTGTCCTACTGTTCTGAGAGCAGATATTGCTTTTTGGTAGGGCATGCTCTGGAGGAAATTCCCTTTAAGTGATTCTCTTTCTACTGGTAAGAGGTGGGTTGGTTTATTGTTTTGTTTTGGTTTTGTATTTTTAAACCTGTTTCAAGGCTTCTTTAGCTTCTCATTTTATTGGGCACTAAGTAAATCTTTTTTATGCAGAAGATAAGTCTAGATGTTTTCTGTTATCTGCTGGTTTTCCAGTTCTGTTGTCTCATCAGCTTTTTGAGTCACCTCTTCTAAGGGCTGAATAGCAGGAAAGACAGAACTGAACTTTTTGCTGCTTCTCAGGTGACAGCTGCAGAGATGGAGAAGTGACAATAATAAAATTTTGGAATTTATGGGAGTGAAAGTGGCCTATACAGTAATTTTCTGTTCTTTTGGGTGGACTCTGTGGAAGTAATTCAGGACTACTGGTGATTCTTGTTGTTAAATCTTGGCAAAAGGTCTGATAATATAATTGATACCACCCAGAGAATAAAACGAGATCTCTTAAAAATGTGGAGTTTGCTTTTTTCTTTTGCAAATTTATCAAAAAAGGCAAATATTTTTCTCCAAAATAAAAGGAATACCAAGAGGAAAAAGATAATTAAGTGGACTTTGTTACGAGGTTGTTGCTAGAATATTTATTTATGTATTTTTAAGTTTATGACATTTGACAGTTTCTACATAGTTTTTCCAATCTTTTGACCTGTTTACAAGCTTTTTTTCACAAGTAGATGAAACCAAGTAGATGAAAGACCAAGAAAAGAAGGGAGATACCCTTCTTCCTTATTAACTCTTAATTGAGAGTAAGAAGTAGTTGAGATTTAAGGTTTTCCCATCAAGAAATAAGAATTTTCTTTCTGAAACTGGTGGCTTTGCAAAAATGGCTTTTCTTCCCACTGGACAATACCTTTGCATTAAAATTTCCAGACAACTTGTGTTAATGTAGATAAATTTTCTTCTCCTATGGATAAGACAAAAAAAAAAAAAATCAAAGTTCAAGCTATAATTCAGTACTGGCACTGGAGACTTGCCTTGAAATACTAAGCATTCTCAGTGTGAAACCCATGTTTTTCTCTATGCTTTCACAAGAGCCTATATAAAAGTAATTTGTGAGGTCTCTAATATCCACTTTCCTTTTACAGGTCTGGTATTGTAAGTTGTAGGGCAAATAGAAAAGAGTGAACTAAGTCTACCATTGTCCTTTTTGTTCTAATTTTAGCTTTAATATTTGTATAGCTGGAATCATAAGGCTCTGACAATTTGACAGACTGAGTCAACTAAAAATTTTTTGGGAACTTGCACTGGGCAAGGTAGTCAGAGAGCAAGCATCAAAACAATAGATGGTAACTGATGAACGGTATAGAAAAAATTCCTACTTATTATTCCTTTGTTTGGTAGTAAAGAAAACTCCTATTCAAACCTGCTATTTTGAATTTAGCAATAGCATTAAGTTATTTCCTCTTAATAGCTAGCTAATTTTTCACCTGATTGATTTTTGCTGAACCATTACCTTTCAGTGGTAGCTGTCATTGCCACAAATTCTGCTCATTTTAATTATGGCTTATATAAAGAATTACTTTTTTATCTTAGTTCAAGCTGCAAGTCACATTTTATCATGTAAACAAAACAATTAAAAATGCGTAGAGAGGAATAGCTGTGAATAATGTGCCTCTATAAATGGCTTACATAAGACAGAATGGTATATAATGCTGTCTCTAAATGTGTTGTCTCCCATCTTGCTGCTATTGTATTACCTCATAGTAGAGTAAATGTACAATGTGTCATTAATTATTCAGTTTTCCGTGTTTCTGGTCTATTTCACTATACAATATCTCCCCTTTATTTTTGAATTTTAGCTCTTGGTGTTCATTGGTGCTGATCCTGAGGTAGGGATCAGGGGCCTTGTCAGGGAGCTACTCAGGATGCCCACTCGGTCCAGGTGCTTTAGGAGTGAGCAAAGATTAAGCTGCACATATACATCCTGCTTGTGGGTCAGTGTTGCCCCAACAGAGCTACTGTGTGGTGAAAGCAGTAGCATTTTGCAATAGCTCCCCTATGGAGGCATGTCTTGCTACTGCCTTAACAAGCACTGCAATACAAACAAGTCTTGAATCTGAGATATTTCATAACTTTAGTAGGAGGGGGGCTTTTGAAACTCACCTTGGGAAACAAATATTTGTGAAGAGTTGCTTCATAAATACATTCATGATGAATATTCATCTGCTGTACAGAGGAGTTTCTGACTAGAATTTGACTTGTATGTATGCACTAGGACAGATTTTCTACTACAAGCAATTACAATAATTTAAAGCAAGGCATGATGAGAATAAAGAGTAGAAAGAGCAGTTGTAGTTGCTTTAATGATTCTGTGATTCATCTAAAAAATGTTTCATTTAATTTCCAAGAACATCTGCCATATTCAGTTTTGATCCATTAGACCTATCAATTTTTAAGGTTAATTCAGGTTGGGAAGGTCCTCAAGAGGTCTCCAGTCCAACATCTGTCTGAAGGAGAGAGAGGTTGAAAAGACCTTGAAAAGAGGTTGAAAAGAAAGCTGTGAGATCTGACTGGGTTGCTCAGAGCTTTTAGACCTTGAAAATCTACAAGGATGAACACAACACATATTTATTTTGAATATTTGTTTTCCGTAAGTAAGGAAAACATTTAATCTTATGCTGAAACTGAATGAGACATTGAGGATATTGCAGGATGAATCTGAATAAGTTTTCAGGAGCAGAGTAGTAACTCCCAGCATATAGTTTCATCCTGGTGGAGGTGGGGGGCAGCCTAAGTCCCTGCAGAGAGGGGAAGGTTCCCTTGCTGCTACTGCAGGCAAAAGTGTGGATTGTGGGCATCTGTCATCAAAAAATAACTCATGTAGTAATCTATTTTATTGTGATTTTGTTGTATTTTTGTATCAGTTATCACTTGAATCTCTCCCCTTATTATTAATAGGAGTGAAGCAGTTGAAACACATGTCAAGTTCTCCTCTCAGTAAAAATCTAAGTGAATTTTGATATTTTCAGTACTTCCAAAAAGTGAGATAGTGAAAATAAAGGGTTTCTGGGCAAAAAAAAAAATAATTCAAAATTTCTTTTGAGGTTTCCTTTTATGGTGACATGGCTTTGACTGATCTGTCTCAGCATCATGGAGATAAAAATTTACTGGGGATAGATAGCTATTTAGGCCAGAGTGCTGCCAAAGCTTTGCAGGAAGTAGATTTGATTAGATTAGACTTCAGGTTCTTTTTCCGTCCCAGCTGTACTTTCAGAGTAATTATTCTGTTCAACTATTACATGAGTCAGCAAAGTAAAAAGGCAGATTTTTCTGCCTTTAGGAAAACTGTGCCATAGAGTGTTTGTGTTAACTCACAATTTTCTTGCTTAATATTAACAGAACTCTAATCACTTTCCTCAAAGTCATGCCCTGTGGTATGATTTCCATCTTAGAAGTGGCTGTTTTGATCATCTGGTTTTACATGCACACCACTGTCACTGTGAAAGCTACAATTGTGGAAATGCACTTAGTCTTTCTCTGTTTCCATTCCTACACAGTCATATTCGCTAATTTATTAAATGTCATGGGAAGCTCTGATCCATGACATTCATGGGGACAGTTTTGAGTTTCACAAAGGTTAGAAATGGGAGAAAACTTGGCTATAGGCAAATGAATTGTTAGTCCATTTCACTTTTCAATTATGGAGCAAGAAATCTAAATTTAAATGTGTTACTCTGCATGCATAACTTTTGTTGACTCAACCAAATTTATGTATTGTCTAGAGAAAATTGGAACTCATGCCTCCTGGACAATTAGCAAGATGTTATGCTGTCTTTTACTGCACTCAAGTTTTTGTTCTTGAATCATTCACATGGTACTTGGAGTTGCAGGCTCTCACACCATTACTAGTCAAGGTTACTTCTCGTTTTAGTTTCCTTCCACATTTCAGCCACATATGTTAAAATAGAGCAAACTCTATTAGATCTAGTAGAATGCACATAGATGTGACATGAACTTGAATTGATCACAGGCAAAAATCCCTTGTGGTTAGATACTGTTTTTTTAATCATCAGTTTTAAAATATTGAAATGTGAGTAATACTAAATAAAATGCTGAAGTATTATATGCAGTGACATTTATCTCAAGGCAGTATGGTACTTTTACTTGTGTTATTTCATCCTTGGGTATTTGCAGTTGTGCTTAGTGTTATGAATATCACCATAATAATATTAAAGACAGAAGTAACTTTTTTAAAGAGCTTACCTGTTATATTTTCAGGGAAGAAGATAAGAGTATGGGGTTTCCACACTGACTCAATAAACTGACTCCTTTTCAGGATAGCATATGAAGTACTAAACAAACAGGGTCTGCTGTGTTTTCTCAAAAACACCCTCTGGGTGAAGACCCTTTTTCAAATACCCAATCTAAACCTCCCCTGACGTAGCATCACGGCATTCTCTGTCATGGCATGGCCCTGTCACTAGCCACCACTGAGAAGAGATATGCACCTGCTACTCAGCTTTCACTTGTGAGGATGCTGTAGATAGCTATTAGGTCAACGCTGTTACCTCTTCTCCAGGCTGAACAGGGCAAGTCACCAAATCCAGTCATCATATGGCTTCCTCTCCAGCCCCTTCAGCATCTTTGTAGCCCTCATTTTTGACACTTTCCAATAGCCTTGCATCTTTTTTATATTGTGGTGCCCAAAACTGCACACAGGACATGAGCTGAGACCACACCAATGCAAAGTAGAGAGGGACAATCACCTCCTTTAATTTGGTTAAGAGGGCAGCCTTGAGAGAGAGACACCAGCCTAATTAATCATCATAAGCTAAACTAATTCAAAGTCAGCTTTATTTTGCTTTCATGATTTAGTCAGATATGGGGAGTAACTACTAAAGCAATAAATACTGAAAAATATTATGCGTGTTTCCATAAGAAGAATTTTCCTGAGGTATGGCTGTAATTCCTTGTGTTCTTTGTCTGTACTGCATACAAAGCCTAATATGTTCACTGAGTCAGGCCAGACAGGATATATAAACAGCACTCCATCTCTGCCAACTACATTCCTAGCTTCGAGTGCTTTGCATTATTTATTTGAAAGTGTCTGTTGCTTAAACATTGTCTTTGACTGCATGATTTTAAAGTAACAGGAGGTCTACAAGTTTGGGTGCATTTAGTGAAAAGTGAAGGCTCCTTCCTATAAATTTGGAGCTGCAACAATAGGAAACAATGTCAGAAATGGTACTGAATCAAGTTCTGTATGAAAGTGGTAATTGAGTCTTCTAAACAAATGACATGGCTGTCTGTGCTTCCACTTTTATTTCTCACAACTGTCATTTATATAGTGAGCATCTAACATATTTATGCATCCTTGCTTGTTTAGGCAATAAAAAGGACTCATAAGCGAAGGACTGACATCTAATATTTGTAAATTAAAACACATTATTTTGTATTTTGAAAAAAAAATTGCCTTGAACGTGCTATAGAGATTATTCCATGTGTTATTAAATGAGAGGCTCCAGAAGATGATTTGAGACCCAGATTTTGAAAGTCTTGCAGATTCTGTAAGTTTGGTTTTGTGGGATTTATACTTGTATTAGATTTCTTAAGGAGTTCTGCCAGAGTGTCAAAAACTGGAGAAAGATAAAAAATCTTAAGCCCGTTCCTCTCTGGATCCTGCACTGAGTTTTCCTGATAGAAAAGGAAATGTCTGGTGGTGGTTCCTGATTCTGCATATGAATTCTACATTAGCTGGATAATAGAGTAGGAAATATTAAGTACTTCCATGAAAGGTTCCCTAAAATTCCTATGGTTTGGGTTTTATTGAAATTTCATGGCTGTTGATACTTTTTACAAGCATAAAGTATAAGAATGTTTTTACTTACAGTAAGTAAAATTTTTTACAATGCTCTCAGTATTTCACTGATACCATTCAGAGGAAAGGTCATGATCCTTAGTTACACAAGGTATGGACTTCAGAACCTACAAGGAAAGCTCATTGTTTCCTCAGAATTTCTTAGTATTAGTTTGAATCAGTAAAACAGATAATGAAAATCTTGTAAATTTAATTTTAAAATAACTATGTTTAAAAATGCTTGGAAAACCTTTCTAGTTGTTTCAAAATGGAAAAGCTAAATGTTTTGTTTTGACAGTGTCAGAATTGTTTTTTAACTCAAGCATAATGATTTATTTTTATATTTTTAAAACAATTTCCAGTTTTCATTAAAAAGAAATGGGGTTTTGGAGGATTTTAGGGAGGGGGGTTGACATTTTAGAATGGTTTCTGTCACTTAGAAGTCACACTGTATGGAAAATAAATTCTTATTCCTTTCAAAACAGGTAGATCATTATGCTATAGAAATATGGTGAGTGCTTCCAAAGCAGATTATAAGAAAGGGGCAGGCCTTTCAAATTCTACAAGTCTTTATCTTTCCATATTTATTTTATGTGAGTTTATGGCATAAGGATAGCCCCTCATAAAATACAGCAGCATACTTCTTTATTGATAATATTTAACATGTATGCAAGAAGATAGAGCAATTTCAGAGTACTCCTACTTAATTGAATTGGTCTTTATTAAATAAATGTAGTAAAATGCAATTTCTAGCAATGCCAAGGTGATAACAGATGTGGGTGTAAAGAGGAAGGCTTAGGAGAAAATAATAGCATGGTAAATTAGGGATAAATAATTTCGGAGTGCAATATTGTTGAGCTTGTTGGACTCAATACTTTCCAAATAGGATAGTATGAATCAGTAGGAGCAGTAAAGCTTGAGAATGGAGGAAAACCTGATTAATATTTTAGGTACTATTTTCTATGCAAAGTCACCCATTTGTTTCAAGTCTTGTTATTTCAGCCAAAGAAATCTTTATTACAGGATTTATACTGGAAAACTTCAGTGTTATGAGAGTGCTGACCTTAGATTACTGGCAGGGTTTCCTGGAATATCCAATCTAAATAATTATCCAATGATTATACTAGCTGTATTTCAAATATTATTTTATCTGGAACTTGAAAATAGGATAATGAAGTTACTTTGTCCCAAATCCTTGATTTAGCATAATTCAAGTCCACTAAGCTTCCATGACTTTTAAAACCAAGTTTTATACTGCAGCTATAATATGGTTACAAAATGAATATGTCATTGGCCTCAGTTGTCTTGGAAGTGGAGATTTTATTCCAGTTACAATTTGAGATATGTCTTTCCACTTTTGCACTAGCGACGTTTTTGTTTGGTTTCTTATCTTCAGTACATGTGCATATGATATGTAACACTGTGTGAAAATGTGTAACTTACTACAGAAATGAAAGACTTCATATTGATTCAATAGGAAAAACACTCAGAATTTAGAATCTTCCCTGGAGTCCTGTCCTATTCCTGTTTAGACTGACAGATACCTTCCTCTTTCTCCCTGTTAAAATAGGCTCAGGGTCACAATGGAAATTTGAGAATACTGAAGGGCTCTTCTCTTCTCTTTAAAATAACTTCCACAGCACCTTAAAATGTCCTTGATGTTTAAGCGATTCTTCTGTGCAGATGAGAATTGCTGCTCCTAATAGCTGATGGTTTGATAAAAAAGAGCAAGTTACCATTCAGTTATAACACACCAAATACAGACAGACTTCTGTTTCTATTTTTAACGTTAAGAAAAACTTCATAGGTATCCAAAGTCAGGTGACAGTTAAGGAACGAGAAGGACTGAAATACAAAGGAAAATATAAATAAACCATGGAACCTAATATCAGGGTCCCCGATGTCACGCACTGTTGACTATTTTATGACCTAAATAATAAAGCAATTTTTTTCCCAACTGGGTTGTAGGGTGAATAATATATGTAAGACTTGTTATTATATCTGCTTGTTGATTTTTCTCTTTTTTTTTTTTCTCTCTTCATTCTATTTCATAGTAGTTTAAGCCCTAGGGAGGCTTTGAATATCTCATGGAAGTACTGTCTCCAGCTACCATTAGAGAAAAGCAAATTTAAAACTACATTCCTAACATTAACCGAAATGAAGCTCAGACAAGGTGGTTGTCAAGTTAATTGATTCAATGCATACCATACAAAAATTTCCTCATACAAACCAAATTATCAGACCTGAAGATATTGAGTAATAGCAATATTTAAATGTCCTTTGGTCCTTTGTGAAGATTAGAAAAAAATAAAAAAAATGGATATTATTTTATGTATTAAAAGTCATCTTGTACTTGGGGTTCTCAGGGTTGCTGTCTGGAAGTAGCAATTCTCTATGAAGTTGCTTGCTGTAAACCTGAAGATGAGAGGGTGTGTTGGGCTTGTATGGAGAAGGTGGGAGGCAGAGAGGCTGCTTCTCTGAGAAGCTGCTACAAGCTTACCCTGTGTTCAGTAAACCCAATTTCCCCTGAGGGAAAACTGGTCAGGAGCACCTGTAGCCAGAGAGAGGAGTGAGGAAACAGCTCTGCAGACATCAAGGTCAGTAAACAAGAAAGGGAAGGAGATGCTCCCAAGGCATAGGAGCAGGGATTTAACCTACATCTTGTGGTGAAGGGTGTGAGGAGTTTTCCCCCTGAGGAGGAAGGAGTGGCAGAGATAAGGTATGCTGAACTGACCACAGCTCCCATTCCCTCTCCCTGTGTGCCACTGGGGGTGGAGGAGGTAGAGAAAGTTTGGAGTAAAGTTAAGCCTAAGAAAATGTTTTACAATTTGGTTTTATTTCTCATTATCCTATTCTGGTTTGATCCGTAATACATTAAAATAGTTTCCCTGACTGAAGTCTGTTTCTCCATGAGAGTATCTGGTGACTGATCTCTCTATGTCCTCATCTTGATCCAAAAGTCTTTTGCTGTGTTTTCTCTCCCCATCTAGCTGAGGAGAGGAATGATAGAGCAGCTTTGGTGGCATCTGCCATCCTGCCACAGTGAGTAAGTGAAGTCCTTCTTGATCATGCCTTGAATCATTGTAGGGTATTTCTGTACTCATCAAAGTTGGGGGTAAAGTCAAAACACAGCATGTCTAGCACTGTTATCCCTAACATACAGTTTAGGAAAGAGCTGGGATGAGAAATAAATTGTTTCTAACTGTGAAGAAACTGTAGAAAATCCTGTATCTCTTTCCTACTGAGCAAAGGAGGTAAAGTAATGGTGGTGCAAGTCCCCTCATTGGAAGTTTCTTTATATATCTGGTTCATTTCATTTTAAAACTATCCAAGGCATGAAGCTATGACTGGTAGGGAAGACTTTCCTCAGTGCTTGATAAATCCATCCTCAAGCTAATTCTTGCAGCTTGGTGGAAAGCATATTGCCATTCCTGAGACTTTCAGACTCACTCTCAGGTTCTTGTGGTTTGTCAGTCCACAGTGCTCTGCCTCTTGGGAAATAACTGGATCCAGTTAATGTGACTTGTTTGTCAGCTGTGCAGTCTTCATTTTTCACACTAATCAAGTTTTATGGGTTAAAAATCCAGATATGTTGAATTCAAGCAAAGAAGTTTACAGCCTTGATTGCCAAATTCGAAAAAATCTGTGACACAAAAAAGTAAAATAATCAGGGTAGCCTTAACATTTTTTCCTGGGGTGAAATAGTTTCCTTTGTGTTGCTTAGGATTGTTTGGCAAATCTTGGCCTTAGACCCAGTTGAGCAGTTCTGCTGGCAGACACCCTTTTGTGGGATGCTACACCTTACAGTGGGAGCCTGAAGCCACTTGTGTAAGGGAGGTGCTCACCCTGTCCCATGCTGCTCTGAGCAGCAGGAATAGTAAACATGTTCCATTAATTTATAAGGGATGAGGGTTCCCCTGCTTTCACCTTTTGGCTCTTGTAACCTGTGTTGCTTATCAGAGGATGCACGACATTTCCCTTTTGCTGACTTCTCGCAGGTTATTACTGTGCCTCATTTCTCTGGCTTCAGTGGCTTCCCTCTTCTCAGCTTTTCAAGACTGCTATCAGTCTTCTAAAATCAATAAGAGGATCGATTGTACAACTGTTCTCTTAATTTTACAGTCTGTACCATGTTCATAGCTTTCCATAGAAAATATGCAGGGTATGAATAACCCAGGCATCAAACTTGTCATTAATTGTGCTTTTAAACTCCCTAATATTTCTTAGTTGCATACCTGTATCCATTTGTATGAAACACAGATTTTTCTAATGTAAGGGGCCAGTTTCTGGTGCCATTACTCACCTTGCCTTGTGTCTCTTAATGGTGAGAGCTAACACAGTAGATCTGTAAGTACGTAGTAACGTGCCAGAAATTAGTTTAAAAAGAAATAATCTATATAGATGTGATAAAGCCATCGACTTCCAGTTTTCATAAGTTATAATATCTAGAGAAAACTCCTTTTGAATGCCTGAAGTGCAGCAGTTTCAAGTATAGCTCATTGAGTCAGGGCAACAACTCACCTGCAGTCTGAGGATCAAAATAAGATTAATATTCTTCTTCAAGCTGACCCTTTCACACAAAGGGACTCCTTTAGCAATTAATTGATGTAATGTATTTTCTCTCTGTTCATATTTGAAATTTATTCTGTAGTGGAGAATAAATTGTGACCCATATGTGCTTTATTTTTCTGTTTCATAGAGGTTTATTAAACCCATTCCTGATGTTCTTGAAGCATTGAGGTATTTGGCTCTTTTGGGCCTGTTGGTAAATTCCAGGTAGCTTGGAAAGGCAGAAATTAAAAAAGGAGTTTGTCCAAATGCTGGAGAAAATAATTAAAGCTAATGCATCTAATGAAATTGGGGGTCATTACTTGTGTGCATTTGAGGATAATCACTCTTTTTTTTTCTTAAAAAATTGCTAGATTCAGTTAAAAGTTCTGCTTGTTGGAAATTCAAAAGTAATAGTACATGGAGTTTAATTTACGTTTTACAGTTGCTCTTTGAGCTAATTTTAAAAATATAACTGAGTAAACAAATCTTCATTTGAAAAAAAACCAAATTAGACTATTTTCTGATAATGAATGTCAGCAAAGCATAGCCTGATTCCTTGTGATAGGGATAAATATATTTGCACTAATGTGCTTAAAAGGCAACTATTAGTTTTTAATGAATCTAAGAGATTTACTTTTTTAGCAGAGCTACTAAAATAATAATCATACATAAAGGAGTACTTCACACAAGCTCAGGAAATTATATTCAGAGATTTAGCTAGGGAATTTGGTTCTGGTTTGAAAGATAACGTTCATTTCTACATGCAAAAAATTGTTTAGTTCATTAGCATACTTTTATTCTGCAGACACTGAAAAGCTTTAATGCTCCCCAAATTACTTAGATGTAACTTAGTTTTATGAGTTATCAGCACTAAAGATATAAATAGCCTTATTATTCGCTGGTAGATGTTGCTATACTGTTCCAAAACACCACTATTGCACAATAGGAGGCATTTTAAATGGTGGTTTGTTCCTACATTAGTGTACCAGATAAGCTTGATTCTGAGATAATATACTGACTGAAAGTGAACCTATGGTTTTAAGGCATCTGGTGAAGTGCAGATTGTCACATTAAAGCATTAAAATGTCTAATGGGCAGACACTATATTTTTTAAAATGAGACTTCTGTTTCATAATCTAATGCAACACCAGTGGAAGATTGGTGACATCATTTTATGGACTAAGAAAAAGTGGTCAGACCAAAATGTTCTACCTTCATGTTGGATGCAAATTTCACTTGCTCATATCTATGAATAGTTGGGTATGTGTATGTACATAAAATATGGCGCCATTGGTGATGGAAAACAGTGGAGTTGAAGTTATGAAACCCTGGCTGGGGAAGCAGACATTTGGGCTGCTGCCTATAGAAGCTCAGCTGGGTGCTGCCAACAGGCATCAACAGTGGCAGTCATGTGGCCACACACGCATTGCACTTTGGGAATTTCTCATAATTGAATTCAGTCTCTTTCTATTCTCCAAAGAAATGCATGACAAGCTATAGGCTATAGCATAATATCAGACAGCAGGGATAAATGTCAGGGCATCGTCTTCAGCATGGATTATTACTGTCACCACAAGGAACTCTTTGTTCTCTTCAAAGCACTGATCTCTCCTCTCTGGTGACCAGTGACAGGACTCAAGGGAATGGCCTGAAGCTGTGTCAGGGAAGTTTAGGTTGGATATGAGGAAAAGGTTCTTCACCCAGGGGGTGGCTTAGCACAGGAACAGCTCCCCAGGGGAGTGCTTGGTCACAGCACCAAGCCTGACAGAGTTCAAGAAGCATTTGGACAGTGTTCTCATGCGCATGGTGTGACTCTTGGGGATGTCCTGTGCAGGCCCAGGAGCTGGACTTTGATGATCTTTGTGGGTCTCTTCCAATTCAGAATATTCTGTGAAATTCATAAACTTGGCTGAATTAGGCACTAAGAAACCTACTCAACTTCAGTCTAGCTCTTCTGGTCTGTTGCTTGAAACTTTATATTAATGAGGGTGGGTGTATCAGATAAAAAGTAGAAACTAGAGGAAACAGTGTTAAAAATATTTGCCCTGCTCTGAAAAGCTGATTTAAGGGAACTCAGTCATAACTTTGTAATTGGGAAATTTATGCTAAGAGTGATATTTTTTGTTTTACTTAATATCATAGAAAAACCAAAATCAATCTGGTTCTAGAAAAATATGCTTTAAAGAACTTCTAGCTGTTAATACCCAAACTGTGGGTATTATATTATAACTAAGTGATAATACTCTTCTGCCAGACTGATAAGCACCTGTACAGAAGATACAGATTGCCAGCTAAATTAGTCTGGTAATCCTGATAAATTCATAGTGAGGTCTATAACATGTGCCAGGGGCAAAAATGTATTCTATAAGACTTGCCTACCATCTATATTTTCAGTCTATGCATGTCAATCAAATTATTTTGGGAACAGCTTTATCTTCTCAGATATAGAAAATGGCCTTGAAAAATTCCTTCAAATCCATGTCCCTATATCTAACTTTCTTCAGGGTAAAATATGATGCTTCCTAGGTTGTGGCTTTGAAGCTGACTGGGGCTTTCACGGTGGCCCCAGACTGGAAGCAAAATTTAAAAAGCGTTTGATCTAATCCTTCTCTTTCTTATTTTTATTTTTGCTTTTCCCCTCTAAAGAAAGAGAATGTTTGAAAGTAATGCTGGCTGTATATAAGCAACAACAGAGAAATTGTCAGAAGTGACCATGCCTTGTAGTGCAGCAGCCACTTTGGATTATGTTCCTTAATCATTGTCACATGGCTAAAATGCAGTCCTAAGGCTGCTCTAAAATGGTTGGTGTAGTCTGAGTCAGTGATGTCATGTGGGAATGCAAAGGTGATTTTTAAATTCAAGATGAGTTACCGATGGGTTATACATACACACAAACTGTATTTGTATTGAATTCTTGCACAGCTTTTTGAATAGAAATTAGAGCATTACATATAAAGCTAATGAACTCTCAGTGTGTGGTCAGGTGGGCAGAATACAAGACATTATATACTTACATGAGAAATTCCAGCACAGGGAAAAATTATTTCTTCTGGAGGACACATATTTTATCCTCAGTACCTTGTTTTGTTTAAAGAACATACACCAAGTCTTGTTTAAGTATGTATGAGGTAGTTGATGTGTATGAGGAATCTCTGAGACCTGCCTGTTGATAAGGTATGGAAACCAAGGCCTTGGCAACTCTACTCACAAACTTCCTTGCAATCAATACTGCATTAATCATTTAGTTTCTTCTAATTTAAAATAGATATTTTTTTAGGGACTGCATCCAGCACAGTGACATGTGATGTAGCATCAGCATTATTGTTGAATTGAGAATGGGAAGTGAAACCAGGAAATCTTAATTTGGCCTCCTAGAGCAAGTGTGGCATTTGTCTACCTGAGTATAATTTATGCATGGTAAACTGAATATTTTTTGTGAGGTGTATTTTTTGTGTATTTTTTGAAAGGTATCTCCCACTTTCCTGGGAGATACCTTTCCTCAGTCAAAAGACTAAAGGCCAGAAAAAAAGAGATCTTTCCAATAGCAGCGCATGAGCATCGCAGTCCTGGCTGAATCCTGCCAAATAGGTTGTGGCAGAAAGCAAGTATAGTAGAGAGGCTGTTTCAATTTTTTTTTGTATTTCAATTGCTTGTCCCAGGAATTTTGTTTGTGGGGGTCTGGGATTTTTGGTGGTTTTTTTCATATGAGCACAAAACAAAAATTAACATAAATGAAATAGTTGAAGAAACAATCATGAGCCTGAAAGGGGAGGAAATAAATGAGAGTGCACTTTTCCAGCATGATTCATGTTAACAGAGCATAATTTGGGAACTGAAGTCCATTGCTTTGCAACGTATTGTAAGGGAAATTATTTTATCATAGAAGTGGAGGACAGCATCTTGGATGACAAATGTGTTCTTGTGTGTGACCTTCTCCCACATCCTTTTCTTCAAAGTTTAAAAGGCAAGAAGCTGTCAGTAGAGGTAGTAATTATTATAAATCTAGTCCCTGGAGGTGCTCTCATCTGTTCTTGTATTTAATAAATCGTCTTTTCTGCCTTTTCCAAAACAATTTTTGAAAGTCTTTTGGGCTTGCCATTTTTTTTTTTTTTCTTTCTCTTTCTGTCTTATCCTATTACAAGGCACATCTCTGGATTGCTCTGTTGGCTCCCTATGTTCTGCACAAGAGCAGAACTCTGTGATGGATGTTAATCCCTCTCTGTGGTCATGACTAAACAGACATGCCATGTAATTGTTGATTTCCCTGTTTACTTTCAAGTCTTCTATGTTTGGATCCATATATCACAGCTTATAAACGTACATTTTTCCATATCTTTTGACCAAGTGACTTGCTGGTACTAACAAATTTTTGAAGCTAGTCAAGGCATGTCAGTCTCCAGTTAATAAAATTTGTGTTTTTAGGGCATGAGGATAAAAGCCATCTATGTGAGCCCTCCTGACTAACTTTGAAGAATTACTTCTGGGAGCTTTTTGATTATAGATTATGCTCCATTCTTTGTGTTTTGCTACATACCTTAAGTTACTTTTTGTATACTATGCTCTTGGAGAGCACTTGTGAAGCAGAGTTCATGCAATGGCATGGCTTCAGCCATGGAGGTTTGAAAGGGCACCAAGCCCGATGTTTCTCTCCTCACCCCTTTAGAACACTATAAAAATGTGTACCAAGTTGATTTTTGGAGACCTTATAGATCCAGTCTCAGAGAAGGTAAATAATCACCTTATGTGGTTCCCCTACTGATAGAGGATGGCAGAAATGTTTTTCCACAAAAATAGAGGGAGTAGACAAAAAAAAAAAAAATCCACTAGCAGTTGGGATAACCTTTGCATTTGAGCAAGCTTAATGAGGGGCTTTTTTGGCTTGAAGGATGATTTTCATGCATTGGTCCAACTCTTAATTCAAAAGATTTTGTTAGAATCTTGTTTTTATATCTTCATTGGAGATGATGTAGTTCCTTTTGTCAACACATCAGGAATTGTAGTACCTGACATGATATGACATAAAGGCAAATGTCCTTCAGAGGGTTTTGTTTCTGATCCAGACTTGCAAAGATTATTTTGCTGAAGTTGTTTAAACCACAATCTCATACAGAGGCTCTAGTCATGACTGTGAGTCTGTAACTCAGTGCCATGACTATTTTCCAAATGTGTTAGTTATTCAACAGAGCTGTGTTACTTAGATGTGACAGGCCACTTTGTGGGTACCATCAGCTCCCTCTCTGCACGGAGCACCAGTAAGGACCGAGGTAGACTTTGCCAAAGAATTCTGTGGTTATTTCCTTGGCAGCTGTCTAGGTGCAAAGAATGTGCTTCAGCTGATGTAAGCCACCTGGGCATTTCTGGGGGCTGTTGACAAAAAATTAAGTGGTCAAGTTCTTGAAGAAAGCGGGAGTTGGAGTCTTTCATGTCTTCATATGCACATACACTTAAAATTATATACCTCTGCTTATTGCTGGAAGCACTTTTTGACAGTTGCCCAAAAACAAGCCTTTACAGTGTATTCTGATAGCAAAGTCTGAAATTATTCTTTCTCAAATAATAGCTGTTGCATATCTTCTGTAAGAGGACCTAACTCAAACAGACAAACTAAAAGCATAATCCAGGATTTATTATAAGAACAAAACTTAAAAAAAATTAAAGGGCAAGTTTATTTTTATTTATTTGAAATTGTTTTGCATGACTTTTTTGGTTTAAATGCTGTGGAAACCAAAGACTTCCTTTAAATTGTTGGAAAACTGTGGAAGCGGGGATTTTCTTTTAAATTATCAAACACTTGATGAAATAACACAGTCTCCCAAAGCATAAAGAATACTTGAATGTCAATATTTGCAATGAGATCTGTTTATTAAACATGCTGATATGTTTGCTCATCTGTATGCTCGCTCCACTTCTAAGGAAGCTTCCAAAACTGTCTGGCGTGTACTTTATCCCTTGGAAATGTAGTAGAATCCAAAATTGTGCAAAACATGCCCTTTTTGGCCAAACCTATGTCCCTTCTTGGACATGCTTCTGCCAGAGCAGATGTGGATTGCAGCTGAACACTATTTACTCCATGGGAACATCCAGCTGAAAACATTGCCCACACTGTGAATGCTGAAAACCTTCATTTCTGTTGCTTAGATGAGATCCACTCACCAGTGAATCTGACTGGGGGATTTGCTGGGGTGTTGATGGGGGAGTTATATTATCTTTAGAAAAATAGCAAAATATTAGCACGATGCTGTAACTTGCAACAATACAGTTTAAAGCCAGACCTTGACAAGGGGGGTGGTACTCAAGAAGACATCCCATGGCAATGTTTTTGGTTAGGCACTCTGGATGTGGCCATGGACACTGCATGCTGGAAACAGTGCTTTACCCGCTGCTAACATCAAGCAAAATTTTTCTTTTTTTTTTTTTTTTTTAACTGATCTGGTTTCCTAAACTTTAGGAATTAGGATGTGAAAAATCTATCTGCCTTTGTTGGATGTATGTATTTTTAATATGAAATTCTATGCAACACTTGCTTGCAATCCTCCCCTCCTAATGAGAATTGGACTTTCACGCATTTCAAGAGCTTCATTCAAGTGCAGGTGGAAAGGCTGTAAAATACTTTCACATCTATAGATGTATTCTGTGAAGTAAATATGAGAGGGGGGCAAAATGTACTTTGATAGTGTCTGAAAATGCAGTTAATACTGCCATAGGTGTAAGTGTGAGAGGAAAGGGAGAATGGTTGGAGATGGAAGATTGAGAAGACGAGAGAGAAATCAGGAGATGAGTTAAAAAGAGAGCTCCTGAAAATGCTTTCTAATTCCTTACAAAATAAATAAAACAAAAAATACCCCACAAGAACAAAACATTTACTGAATGAGTCAAATTGCAAAGTAAATGAGTCATAATACAGAAAGAAAAAACTTCCATATGCAGACATCAGGCAACATAACCATATTTTGCTGTGAACAATTTTAACTAAGGTAGCACTGCTATGTTCCAGGATGTGGACTAAAATACTGTGTCCAGAGGAAAGAAAAAAAAATGTATAAGGATGTATTTCCCTATTTCTAATTGCTACAAAACAAAATATCTGTGTTCTCAAAACCATGTTAATTTATTTTTTCTTTAAAAGCTGTTTAAGAATACATCCTAGCATAGCCAAAGGTTTATGGGAAATAAATAGAATGCTCTGTATTGAAAATGGATTCCTGAGAAAGATCAATAAATGCTATATGCAGCAGAATGAAGTTATCAAAATGTAAATATTTTAAACAAAACAGAATTTAGCAATTTCCAAGATAAGCTATTCCCTCAAAGTACACTGAAAACATTTTCTAGTTTACATAATGTAATTAAATTCAAGCCTGAAGAATTCAAATTTCTCCCAAAGACATTATTGGCGAGGTGATTTAATGTGGTGATAAGGATGAAAGTGTAGCATGTCTGAAGGCCACAGGAGTTTTAGAAAATTGCATTTGAAAGCTGACAACAATTGTTTACAAGGTATTTTTTTTTAAACTACTCAATAGTGTCACAGTGAGCAGACCTTTGCCTTTATTAGCAGCACAACCCTGTTCCTGACACAATTTGGGTCAAGTTCACCCCAATGTAACTTTAATAGTCTTACAAAATCTATACAAGGAGAAGGTGACCCATTTTTTTCTTGTGAACACAGTGCAAGGAAAATGTGAGTCAGTGTTTTCTTACAAATAATGAAACCATTTTGCATATATTCTTTCAGCATTAAGAGAGATTAGTACAGTTTTTATATACACTTCCTCACAGGTTTTTTTCTTTTTTTGTTCATGTGATAGGATATGTTGTGAGCTGAATGCTGCCATAGAGCCAAGAACTCCAGGGATTCAGCCTTTTTTGTGTCACTAACTAATCCCTCTTATCATGTTTTAAAACCACATTTCATCTGCAAAACAGGGATGTACTATTTCCTATCTTATAAAATCAGCTAGTAGAAACTGCAGCAGCTCTTGCAAAAATATTAATATTGTACCATAAATACTAATATCCTTTGATCCTTTTATGAGTGCCTCAAGTCTTTTAAATTAGGACTTCATCAGTCAGGTTACAGAAAGATTAATTCTGTGAGGCATGTCTTGGCATTGATGGGGGGAACATCTCAAAAGGTGACAATATTTTACTGGTGATGAGTGAGGGTCATTTACCTTGCTCAGCTGAAAGGATCTCTAGCTAGGATTAAAAAGGGAGAGAGCTTTTTCTATAGTGATGCTTCCCACTGGAGAAGTTTTGCAGTCAAAATGTCCCTCTTTAAAGGATTTATTTGTTCTGTAAGAATGTCATGGTGTGACCCCAGCATGACAGGGAAATGCTATTTATAGTATTTAGCCAGTCATCAGAAATGACTAATTATCCCTCCTGGAATGTACATGCTCTGATGACTCATGTAATATGCTCTTATTATCTCATAATTTGGCTTTTCTGATGCATTTGAAAATATGTACATACGTGTAGTAGTAGCATTTAACATCTGGCTTTCTTAAAGTTCTGTAAATTATGTACTTTGCAATTTCTACGTAAAAACTGTTGCAACTCCTGTGATGTCCCCCTTCCAAGTAATGGGTATTTCTTCTTCAGTCAGTCTTGAATCTGTCATTTTAGGAAATCTCTTGGCAGGTTCGAATGCATGTTAGTCAAGGAAGGAAGATCAAAGGCTAATCCATTCGTAGCCTTTCAGATCTGACCTTCCCTTAGAAAATATTCAATGAAAAGTTTAAAATTACTCTTTACAAAAGGGCAAAAGACTATAGCAGAAAAGTTATGAAATATGTAATATGAACAAGAGCAGGACCAAACTACCAGTTTATCTGTTTCTGAAGTGGAAGATCAGATTAAGTAGTCACATAACATGTAAAGAAAAATTCATTTCTTTGACTTTGCTATTTGACTGTTGCTATGTATTATTTTTTGTAACTTTCTTCTAAAGAAACCTTGAAGTATTAATGATAAAATACCTTGAAGCCTTGAGACTGTTTTTTGTGATTATTATTACTTCAAACTTATATGAATCTCTAATTTTCAGAATTTTATATTAAAATCTATCTAATTCCAGTGAAAATCAAGAATTAATAATTCTTTTAAAACTATCAATATATTGTGATTCCCTTTACTGGGGCACCTAAGAATAACTCACGCTCCCATTTTATTGCTTGTAACATAAATTTCAATTAGCAGGAAGCTGTCCATCAAATTTGAGATACATTTTCTCAGTTAAGATTTGTATTTTAGTAGTGAGCTTGCATTTTTATCTCTGGAGAAAAAAAAAATATCAAAAACCCAGTAACCTAATAAATAGCTTACATGGACGTTGGGGACAGTTTTAATTGTCTTGATTCAGACCAAGGCATTTTCCTTTGGCCTTGCCTATCTTTAGTGATGCACTGACGTAAGACACCTAGCCTAAAGATTGTCTTGTATTGTTTACTCTGGTGAAGTCTTAATTTAAAACATTCATAGCATCAGACAGAAGTTGATAAAATCACAAGCTTATTAAAGTACTCAGCAGGTGTCTAGGAGACAGTAGTCCCAGTTCCTGTAGTGAAAGGGTGATGGTGAGAGGTAAAAAAAAAAATAAATACTGTGCATAGTAATCCTTGCATAAGGGGAACAAAACTTACATAGCCTGCAGAATTTCTGGCTAGATCTTTTTGAAGCTAAGCTTCCCATCTCTCAGGTGGTTTCACTGAACCTTTGTCCAGGTGATGACCATCTCAGAGGACCCTGACTAAAACTACAGTTCGCTTTTATTCTTACCCTATGCATTGTTTGGGATTTTCAATGAAAATAGGTTCCTAACCGGGCCAGAGCAGTTTTGAGGCCAAGAAGACAGAGCAATAGCCAGTGATGACATTTTTTACGCTGAGCAGCAATGAGCATGAACCCACTGTGACATTACCAAGAGCAATTCCTAGCACTTATCATACTGTAACGAGCTAAAATGTTCAGCATTATAATTTAACTTCCTCCTTCTAATCAAATGTCTCTGGCATACTGAATAGGAAGTAAAAAGTAACACAATAGAGTGCAAATTTTATCACTTCTAATTCTACCCTTTGATTGACTTCATATCCAATGATGAAAAATAAATCTCCTTGTCGAGGAGGAATGAGTGAGGAAAAAAGAGGAAACTAGAATCCTAGTGTGGTTTTGACCTGTGTAGCAAGTTAATTATACACTTGAGAAAGCATCTAGCATTGTCATGTTACACTGCATGCATTTGTGTGTGCACAAGGCTGAATATAAATAAGAGTATATTAGCATGCATATATGCTTTATGCAACAGTGCACTACCTCGTGCTCTGTACTTCCTGAATTTGTTCTTAAAGTCATTGGTTTTAAAGGATGTAAATGAAGATGGAGCATGGCCCAGTGGATTTTAATGTATAGACAGTTACCCTTGGTAAAAATAATTACTTAATTAAATGCTCTGGTGGACAGTGATTAAAGAAGGAAGTGGTAGATAGGTAATGAAAAGTGTATCAGTACAAAAAGTATCAGAAACTAAGAGAACATGATAAAATATCTTTAGTGGGACAAAATAGGCACTGCAGACTTCTGCATTAAATGGTTTTACTGAGGCCTACTGTTTCTCACACTATTTTCCATGAAAGCTTTTCTGTCAGTGATGCAGTTTTCCATTGCACAAAACTAAACTGCCAAATCAATACAACCCTCAGATGAACTAGAAGTCACTTTTACATTGCAGTGAGCTCTGTCTGAGAAGTCAGAACATAAATGGTCACAAAATGACAGTTACCTTCGTATATACAGACAAGACAGAGGATCTGCAGGAGAAGTGAGCATAGAAGTCCAGTAGACCATCCTGCATGTTCTGCTCTGCTATCTGCAGACTCTTCCTCAGGGCTGGGCAGAGATGCTGACCCCTACAGCCAGCTCTTCCTCCTTAACATTTCCAGGCTCTTATACTATTGACATAACATGGTCCTCCTGCCCAAGATGGAGCCACAGACAGTCTGTACACTTGGAACAGTTGTCTCATATCTACAGAGATAAGGCTGGGGGTTTCAAACCTAGCTGAAATTCTTTCAGCTGTAATGCTCTGTAGAAATATGAAGTTATGCGATACATCTTCACCTGTTGAATTTTGTTCATCCATATAGTGCAGGGAAGAAAAAATTCTTTAAAGACTTAGACCAGAATTTTCTGACTCTATATTTAGATGCCTAGAGTAACTTGGCTTATTATAAGTGCTACTGAGCAGCAAACTAAGAATCACTAAATTATCTAAAAATAGCCACAACACTCTATTTCAGTTGATGGATTTCAAAATTATTAATTTTCTACATGTATTGGCATAAATAAAATGGGAAGTATTTGTATTGAGATCAACCCTGAAAAGTCTATGTTGGAGAGGATATAGGACTTTGGGTTACAGGGGTTTTGTTCAGCTGTGGGAAGGAGAATTACATAGGGGCTACTATTATGGCAGGGTGTTTTAAAATCTGATAATTTATTTCAGAGGTATGGCAGATCAAAAGGAATCTGTACAGAAAAGAGATGTAACAAGAAAGGAACAAATACAGACAGAAGTCTGTTTTGCTATACATGACATTCTAAATTAGAGTGGCAGAAGTCTCTGTCAATAAGATCAAAGGGTGGGAACAGAGACAAAAACACTCCTTTTACTGTTAATTATTATAAACCAGGTAGGATTGTATTTGAACACTATTGGTAGAATGTTAAGAAGCAGTTACACCCTCCCATTTTCCCTGGGGGAAGAGTATTGGATCATTTGAAATTAGAAGAAATAAATAGTTTCTGGGTGATTTTAACATTCTTCTGTTCACTGTTAACACTAAATGCCTGTATCACCTATCAGTAACATTGTGACATGCTCCCATTTTTTTCTTAAAGGTAAGCATGAATAGTTACCATATTTTAAGTTTAAATACACAGATTTTAGCAGACCATGGTTATTCTAGGATGTGAGCTTGGTCATTCAAGAGCTGTACTTGCTTCTGTGTCTGACATTTTTGAGACAGATTGTTTTTCATCTTTGATTTTTATTTTTTTTTTCACAGAGTGAAATATTGAGGCACTCTGGGGTCATTTAAGAGCCTAAGAAATTTCCCCACTCACTGAGGAGGCTAATTTATAGTTAATTCCTTAGGGGATAATTCAATTCTTCTTGAATAAATTATATGCTTGTTTCACTTGCAGGTGTTTCTCATGTTCTAAAGTGCTGCTTAGTGTTGCTGAGCACAGTTGGTAGTTGCTGTGATAATCCCAGATGGAGCTAAATTTCAGTGGGTTATGGGTCCTAGATTGTTTAAGGGATTTGGAAGCCTTGGCTGGGGTTCAGCTGGCAGAGTGTGTGGGTCTGTAGGTGTCTAGGAGTGAGCTAGCTGTCTAAGCTCCCCTTTGGATTGGTGCAACTCCAGTCAATATAGTTAATGGAGCTTGGAGAGCTGCTTGGCCACCCAAAGCTGTTGTCTATTTCCAGATGTAATAAGTAACTCTTCTGACTTGGTTGTCTACATCAGCTTGATCTGCTTTGACTGTGGCGGGAAATTAGACACCCAGATTGCAGGTAGGCACCTGAATAGAGACATAAAACCTGAAGTGTCAGTCTCTGAGTCAAATCCCACCTACAGCGAGATATTGCTGATATTTTTACTTTGTGACAATTTGTTTCTTGCACTCTGCTGTGGACCTTGCGTGTGTAGAATAACAAAATGCTTACACCTGGACAGGCCTATCAAATTCCATGCTGGTGTGAATAAATCCAATACAGATTTTTAATAACAATATCTTAAAAAGTTGAATACTGTGCTATAACTTGCATCCTTTTATAGCAAAATTAGTGTCTTTCCTGCTGCCATTGTGTCTTCTCCCCTTTTTGCATGGCACTTTCTGAGTGACTGCATTTTACTCACCTATGACTTGCATTTCCTTTGATAGGTTTAGCTAAAACAGCTTTTCCTTGACTATGAAAGAGGAATTCAAATGCAGCAATAGGGTTTGCTGTGAGATTAGTTTAACTGTTTCTGTGTCAATGGAGATAAAATTTCTTCCTCTCAGATTACAATTTATCGTGGGTGAGTTGCCTCAGGAGGTGTCTGTAGCACTGGCTGCTTTAGTTGAGGTGCTGTCTCTTAAGGTAATCAAAGCAGGACATGCCTTTAGCTCCTGCCTCTTCTTAGTTGCAGATCTGGTGCTGGTGTCTTGCAATCTCCTTGGGTGCTGCTGCAAAGTATCTCAGCTCCCCAAAGCAGGAGAGAAGTTGTAATGTTGTGCAGCTGGCGGTGTTTGTGTCCCTTCCTGGCTGTGGGTCTGTGCTCCAGCCTCGCTCCCATTGATTGATCCAGTGTAAAAAGCAAACTGCTTTGCACCCATTCACACTGGGACTGCACATGCTGGCATTTTCCTCTTGCACTTAAGTGCTTAAACCACAGCTCAATGCCTTCATAATCACTGGGAAACCTAAAATCATACTGCATTGCTACTTTTTTTTTTCCTTTTCTTCTTTGAACAGCCATATACGGTATCAAAAAATGAAGGAATGAGTCTTTTTGTGCTTGTATCTTGAAATACTTCCATTTGGGTACTTAAGGGATGGAAAGGGATGTTAATTTTTTTAATATTTTATATGAACAAACAGTACAAAAATTCTGTTACAGGTTTTGTGTTTCGACATATTTTGTTTCTTATAGGAAAATTACAAGCAGTAATCTTTGGGAAGAGCTAAAAAAGCCTTGGAAGGAAAATTGATGCTGCCTTAGACTAGATGACTAAAAAAGTTATTTCATGTTCAGAAAATGGCAGACTTTAACTAAAAGTTTTTCCTGGTTCTGCCACAAAATTAGCAGAGCAACTAGAAATTAAAACACAACTTGGAACAAAACTATAAAGGAGGACTCAAATACTAATAAATATAAGTTAGAAGTAAGAAGATTAGAAGTAAGAAAATTTATAGGGAAAGCCAGAAACAGGAAATGAAAAATCTGTGGTTGGCAAGGCAGGATAATAAAAAGGTTTTAGTGTATTAATAGCAAAAGTCCTAATCATATAAGCCACTAGATGGAGATAGTAAGATTGTAACAAGTGATTTGAAAGCACCATAAGTGGTAAAAAAAAAAAAAAAAAAAAAAAAAAATCTATCCTATATTTTGAAAAATGCTTGGTGCAGTCTCCATGTAATGAGTGTGCTAAGGCACTTTCCAAAAGACCTGGAGGAAGGAAAGGAAGATGTAAGGAACAGCTGCTTGGGCTAAAGACTATTTAAAATCAATAGTCCTGGACAATTTTCACACAAGAGTACTAAATGATCTGCTGAGGAAATCTCTTTGATGCACCTTGTTGAAGGAAAAAAACCAAAACCACCCAACAACTCAAAACTAAACAAGCAACAAAATACCCCACCCAACAACGCACCACCCCTCAAACAAAACAAACAAACCCAAACAAAACCAAAACAAACCCAAACAAAATCCAAACAACATTCCCACTTTAAAACACAGGCTGATATATTTGTACAGTAATTGTTTTGTTATAATTTTAAACAAAATTAAGTGATCTCTAATTAATAAAGTAATAAATTGTTATTTTAGTTTAATCAAACACAACGCGGGCAGAATAAGTAGATGATTTTACTATATACTATCTAGCTTTTTGCTTGAGACTTATAAGTTGATTGATAAAGATGATTATAGAGATAATAGAAGTGCATAGTTTTGGTCAATTGATGGTGTAATCAGAAATGCAAAATGCATCAATTTGTAAATTAACAGATGCATTCTGTAAATCAGAGTGCAAAAATAAAAAAAAATCCTGAGTGTAAAATCTGTACAATTTTTTTTAGTACAACATCTGGATTTATACATTTAAATTTTTAATTTGTGATAATACAATGTCTCGATTTGGTGATGAGTGTACAAGGTACGTTGCAAAATTTTAGAGACTGTTGGAAAGATGGACAGAAAAAGTAAAACATTGATTAATTGTTCTCACAAGAGGTAGTAATGAATTGTCTGCTTGTGATATGGTCAAACCCCACATGTTAGAGAAATTGTACTGAAAGCAGTACAGAAATAAAAGGGGAAGAGGGAGAAAGGAAGGATTATGCATGTTGGACATCGTGTTGTCATCAATTCCAGATTTCATTTTTGAGTGAAAAAAATTGTTTTGTGTGTGGGTGTGTTTGAAAATATATTTAACATGCATTCAGACAAGCTTCTTGGTCTTGTTTGATTTTAACACCATATTTCTATATAAAATTATCACTATTCTTAGTCGAAGAAGCTTCTGCACCAGTTGTGTATTCATTCACATTTATTAACTTATATCTTGTCCTGTGCTTAGGAGCAGAAAATGACAGGAGTGGGCATTTAATAAAACAATTAGCAGCAACAGTGCCTAAAGTGTGGGTTTGGTTTTATGTTGGTTGCATTCTGCTTCTTTGTTTAACAACCATCGATGTTTATGGGAAGGAAATTCAGAAGAATATGACCTTTCAATTGCTACATGTTATCGGTGTTTAAACTACAAAATACCACAAGTACTAGCTTTAAGCTTAGAAAACAGCATATTGCTCTACTTATATTTCTTAAGCTGTGTATGTAGAAAATCCCAGTTGCTTTAAAAGAGCAGTGCTCTAAGTACTGTTACTGAACTGATAAAGTCTGCTTGGCAAAGCTTTGTAAAGGCTCTCAGAATCAAAAGTGAGCTTGTTTACCTCCTGGAAACGCTTTTATAGGAGGTTCTGGTTAGCCATTTCCAATAGAGAAAGGAGCAGTTGATCAGATAGCAGCTAAACTAATGAAAAGCATCATGGAAGTGACAGGAAGATTAATTAAGTTCCTCCAGTTGTATTCACGTGTTGTGGTACAGAGTTCCTTCGGGTACTGCTGCAGTTAAATGGTATTCATGGTGACAAATATTGCACATTTCCAGAAGTGACACTTCTGAGTCAAGGGTAAAAAACACATTTGGTAGTTTTAGCCCGTGAAGAATTTTCAAAACCATAGATGAGCCTCTGTGGTTGTTTAAAATATACAAATGTAGCTTGCTCTTTCCTTTCTTATCCTTTAGTGTAACCTCAGGAGATTAGTAATGAATCACAAAATCTGCATTATTGTGTAGTATGCCTTAAACTGCTCCAGATGGCTTCAAAATAAAAACAAACCAAACTTCTAGCTGATGTACTTAGTGTATTCGATTTGAGGCACAAAAATGTGTGCTTGGAAACATTTTCAATTACTTTTGGAGGTTTACAAAACTGTGGGGTTTTTGCTGTTCTTTCTTTCTGCACTGTGGTCACTAGGAATGAAATAACTTCAATATATAAATTTCCAAATTATGTGGAAATTCTAGACTCACTTTACTTGCAAGAATCTTTCAGTTATGGGATGCATTTGATAAATTAATAGGCCAAGTGTGATTTGGATTGTTTCTCCCATTTTATTTTCAGAAATTGTTTCCACAATAATTTTTTGTTCTTAATAGCTGTCTGTGTACAGTAGACAAAATTTATTTTAGGAAAATCTGGAAACCTCTGAGATGTATGACATCTTTTAGTCTACTACATGTGATGCATACTCTTAAAATGTTGTGTCACTAGTGTATTTGTTTACTATTATAACACTTCTTCCAGCAAAGAATTCCTCAATCTGTTCCTGCGTTTCCAAGAGATGGTCTGTAGTCAGCCTCACTAACTGATGCTCCTCAAAGCCACTTGGTAAGAGTTTGGGTATAAATCTAATGATAGTTGCCTCCTGGGAGAGTTCAAGACTGGAAGAAGGTTTTCCAGGAATCCTAGGGAATTAACTGGGTGCATTAATATGAAATATTAATTAGTCTCTGCAACACACTTGCCTGTGAGTGGTTTTAGTACTTACTATGGAGGCATTGTGTAAATCAGTGGATAGATAAAAATCAGTGGAAAGCACAGAACAGAGGAGCTAGTTCATGAAGTGGCCCTCTGGCTCTAGACCAAGTCAGGTGTGGGGAATAACCTGTAGCTTTCCCAGGTCTCGAGAAATGTGGTATGTGCTGTACTTCTGGGCCATGTGTGCTATCTGCTTTTCATTTATTCCAAGGATGTGATTGTGGGATGTTCTGCATTTTGAAAATCTACCCTTTTTGACAAAGTTTTTTACCAAGGTGAGAAAGGTCAGAAGAACTCAAGGTGGAGATGCTATTGTGAAAGAAAGAAACAGGTTGTTGAAAAAGAGGATTTCAGGGAGTAGAAGTTGCTTCTATTATTAGAAATAATGATGAGGGCTAGCTGGTTTAGGAGAAGGGTTTTTTTTTTTTTTTTCTTCTTGTGTTTATGCTATTGTTGAATCACAAGTTTGGGGATTTTGTTTTTATAAGTGAACCAAACATGAAAAGATGATAGTTTTGCAGTTGACCAGTATTTGTAGCAAAGTTAAATGCTGGTTAGCTTGTGCCGGCTTGTTGATGATTGGGAGTTTGCACCATGGGCTGACATCATGGACTAATTTGCTCATTCATTCTGCATGATCCTGCATGCCCAGGCTGGGTCTACTGAAATCTCCAGGCATACATAAGTGTTTGCTCCTCCTGACTGTACTTCCCTATAGCTGTTTTCACAGAATCCTCAATGCTTGCATTAAAACACCAGCCATTTGGGATTGCAATTACTAAACTAAACCTTGTTTTCACTGACAGTGACAGTATCCCACTCAGGGAATAAGATCTATTTTTTGTTCCTTGCTTGAAACCCTTCTTCTTTTTGCAGCTTATTAGTGTTGTGTGTAAGTGAAAGCAGAGTTTGTCATGGAGTATGTGGATTTAGGCTGTGAAAGCTTTCCAGTGATTTTTCCCTCCTATCTTGCATTTCAGTAGTTGAAGTTAAAATAAATTAAAGTTCTTGTTTTAGTTTATTTGGTTGATTTAATTGTATACTTACTCTAAGAACACAAATAAGATGCAATTAGGAGGGAGGTTGTCCTTGTTTTACATCCTACAGGGCAAAACAAAAGTGAAGGTAACATGCACAACCAAGTGATGGAGAACATGTCAGTCAGAACATGAGGCACTTCGGTGTTTACATTTCCTGAGGATCTGACCTGCCATCAGACACCACCAAACTGGTACTAACACAAACTGGTATTCTAACACAACAGCCATTTCAAGAAGGGGTGTTTAAAGGCAGCACGGCCCTTGCCTGAGCACTAATAACACATCTACACAGACATGAGCTTTCTGTACCCACGGCATGAATCAGGAGGCATATTGGCTTGGTGAAATGTTGAGACCAGAGTTAGCCTACATCTTGCAGAGTTTGACTCCTGGCAGAATAACCCCAAGCCTTTTTTTCTGTGATAGGGTAAATGCAGCTTAACAGGCAAATGCTGTGCCTGGGTGCAGACTGTCATAAGGGACGTCACGCAGTGCCTCTGCAAAAGCACTTCAGAGCTGGAAAAGGAGCCGAAGGATTTCACAGAGAATTGATTCTCTGAGCTTTTACCCTCCGTGAAGGGAGAGGAGGGAATGCTTGTGTTGCAGAATGCTCCTGATAGTAGCTTATACCTACTGCTCAGAGAACATTAGAGTGTTTCAGCTGAGATATTTTAAACCAGTCTTTGAGGACGCTATTTTCCCATACAGCGAGGTGTCCTTCCTTGTATTGTAGAAGTGAATGAGCATTGTAATGATGAAATAAAGGAAAGGAATGTGCTGTGAATACCCTCTGTTACTTGCTGGCTACACTATGTAGTTGAGACATAGGCCATGATTTCTAGACAGCTTCTTTTTTCTTTTTTTTTTTTTTTTCTCCGAGGATTTTTAGACAGCATTTCTTCACTGTGATTTAAGATTTGCATAACTTAGATTGTTGGTCAGTTTGACCCACACAAGAAGTTTTGATCTTCCTCCCTTGTGCACTGTGGCCTCAAAGTGCCCTCCTGCACTGTGTGCTTTTCAGTTATGAAGCAAAGCTAATTTTGGAATTTATGTGTACGTACCATGGATCTCTCATTTCAGGGCTTGCCTCTTGCTAAGGGCAGTTGAAATAAGAAAGGGCACTGAGAAAGGCTAGGTATCAGAAATGAATAGCAGTGGGACTGCCGATGAGGAACAGGATTGAAATTGGTGCCCCAGTTCCCTGTCAGTGTTTAATCTCAGTAACATTCATACAGGTAGCATGAAACCTCGTGAGGGCAATGCTGCAGAGGACTCTTGCTGAGAGGTGCGTAGCAGCACTGTACACCGGGGCTCTTACCTCTGCTGCCGCAACTGGAGCGTTCCTTGGCTGCTGTGCTGCTGCGATAATTTTGCGTGAAGTGACTGGACACCATGAAATAGTACTTATTGTGTGGTGGTTTTACAAATAAGAAGTGGACCTTTAAATGAATTATACCTGTCATCCTCTTTCCTGTAGAATGAAAGCATTCATCCCATTAGATCCTATTATAATGACATAAACGCTTCAGCATACTGTCCATTATTTTATACCTTTATTTAGTATAAGTGTATTATCACTGATACATGCCAGACTGACAGCAGGAAACCAATGTTCTCTATTGATTCAGAGAAGAGACATATGTGCATAAGTGCAGACCGCATTGCCTTCACCACACTGCCGCACCAGTGTGCTGTCGGATCCATCCCGAGGCACTGCATGTACATGGTGGGCAGTATTTTGGTGTTTCTTTGGTCTTTCTTCCTCCAAGAAGCTGCTACTAGTTCCTATAGCAGCAGGGATTGTGCAGGGACCTATTTACAACAAACTTAGGACCACTCCATTTGCTACACAACAATAAAATACCTACCAGCTGCTAATGGCTTATCAACCTGGGCCAGAAAGCAACTAGAGACCTGGAGGGTGAAAGGTGGTAAACTCCATTACAGATCCTCGTTGCCGTATATCTCCTGTGCTCACGCTTTGTTATTCAGGTGAAGAAATTGTAGTTTAAAAAATCAGTTCAGCTGCATTGAAATTGAACTACCATTTGACAGTTGCTTTTTAAAAATAGAAACAGACTTGTCTTTATCCAACATTTGGATTGAAATTGTTTATTGAAGTGGAACTATCGATTAAAAAAAAAAAAAAAGTCTTAGGGGTACATGATCCTGCAAAGTGCCAGGCATCTTTATCTTCTATTGAAGTAGGGGTATTGAGGCACTCAAAGCTTCTCCTGGAGCTTGCCCTTCAAAGAAAAATACACTAACAATGTACGCTTTGTCTTTCCCATCTATTATGTAATTGAGCACGTTATGTCACTAAACGCATTTACTGCCAAGAAAAAAAAAAAAAGCCGGTACAATTTTAGAAGGGCTTTTTTTTTTTTTTTTTTTTTTTTTTTTTTTTTTTCCAAACCAGAGTTAGGTTAACCAGGATATAAGAGCATGTCATTGCGAGCCCGTTAAAGAAAAGATCTGTTTGTAGTACTCTTAGTCCTGATGTCACAGGCACAGCAAGGACATCAGAAGGAGGAGTCAGATTACAGTAAGAATGGGCAGTGCAGCATGCAGCCGGAGTAAACGCTAAATCAGACAGGGATTGTATCAGGGATAAGACTGCCTGCAAAGCGCTCATCCTGAGGAGGCACACAGCTCTCTCACGCTTCTCGTGCTGGGAAATTTCCACATAATGTAGAATGAAAAAGCTCTGTTTTACATGTCAGCCCTGTGCAGGAGCTAATGCTGAATACACAGCGGTGGGATCCTGACTGCATGATTAATGAGAAACATAATGTATTTTGGTAAGTGTTAACCGTGATGTAATTCTGCTTCTGCTCACATTATCAATAGGAGTGATTATTACAGATTTTGGATTCAAGAACATTTTGTGCTGGCACGCACCTAAAACTGACAACTGGGGAATCCTGCCGGCTGTGCAGTTTGAAAGGATTCCATTGTCTGCGAAATTTTCTGTTTGAGTGGGCTACTGCGTAGTTCTAGCGGTTTGAAAAACAAGCTAGATAAGATGAACTCGTGCTAGGTTTGTTTTAAATGAACTTGTGTTTCATCTGCCATGAGAGGATGAGAAATGCTTGTGAGGCATGGGAAGTTTCAGACGAACTTAATGTAATGGGTGAGCTGCTACTGCACTGTCAGTGCTGGGGAGGCACAGTGAACCTCAGTATTTCATTCAGCTTTTAGTTTGAAGAATTCAAAGGTACAAAGGCCAAACAATGTTTTATTTGCAGTGCTGTGACTGCTGAGTACTCTGCATTGTGCACATCACCGGTATGGAGTTGGCTCCTAGCATGCCACAAAATGCATAATATTTTAAGACTTCAGATGTCTTGGAGCTGTTAAATATTTGTGCAGAGTTTAGTTTTGTTGCTTGATGGAAATCTTGCTTCAGCTTACAGCTGAGCTGGCTGCATACCCCAAAAACATGCTGGAGTGTAGAGCTATGTCTGAGCAATGTAGCGCTGCAGTACTGGGCTGGGATGTATGATTGCAATATAATGGTGCAAGTTAATGCTGTTAAACAGCAAAGAAAAATAAAATAGAAAATTTGATGGTGTGATAGAAAAATGCTATTCTTGACTGCTTGAAATATCATCTAGTGTTACTATTAATTCATAGCAGCATAATACTTAGAATGATCAGTGATCAGGGAGTGGAAGGGTTTCTGGGACATTCAGCAGCTTTCTCAGTTTCATTAAATATTGAATCAGGAGTTCACTTCAAGCTTTAAGGGAAGAACTTTGTAATATTCTCAGCCCTGTCAAAGAAGTGCTACGCCTTGTGCCATGCCAAACACCATCTTCTTATTTTCATAAAATTAAAGACTGTGTGTATGTGTGTGTATTTTCTCTATAACAGTGAAATACGTCAATTATGAAAGCCGATAGATTTAGACGTAAACTAGCAGCAAAAAATATACAAATTGGTTGAGTTGTCAGAACTGTTCAACGTCCCTTTCAAAGATAAATTTTCAATGTTTTAGCTTTATTACATTTTCAAAAGACTGACAAAGAATAGGTAAGCATTATGGTTTTAGGTCTGAGTAATTTGGATGAAGTCTCTTCACCATTAAAAGGCAAGGTTAATTTACTATTTTTTTTTTTTTTTTTTTGGTGTTTTTCTACCTTTAACAGCATTGCAAGCACAAGACAGGTTAGTTGGGTTTTTTTGTTGGTTTTTTTTAACAATCATTTTTCCTTGTGTGGGATTAGAAGTTGCAGTTTCCTGAAGTAATAGAGTTAGGGTATTGTTAGCTGCATGTTATTAAATTTTTTTTGTCTATAATTTTCAGAAACATGATGGTGATCTAACTTTTTTTGGTGTTAATTTGAAAAAATAAAAAAATCACTGTATCATATGCTTATTTGTTTTCTGGTGCAACACAAGTTTTTAAATGGAAAAAACTGTATTGTGCTTTCTCTCTGCTCTGTAGGAAATTTCACTTCTGAAAGCAGAGCTGAAAGTTTCTGATAGGCAGGTTCTATGTCCGCTGTGTTCAGTCTGAAGTTCCCTTCAATATTAAGTTTTAAATTAAAGTTCTTGTTCCTGTCTTTTGCATAAGAAAGCATGAGCTGGGGAATAATGTTTACCTGTGGTTTTTCTGGGTATTTTCTTGCTATTTTGGGTATTTTATTGCACTGTCAGTGAGAAGCCAGAACATCTGTAATCTCACATGTCCCTGTTACTTCACAAAGCAGTATTGCACTGAGCCAGATGAAAGCTTGACTGCATACATCGTGCACCTACTTTGATTTCAAATTGCTACAGCCATCACATAGACAATATTGGAATTTTATTTTTTCGAAGGAGAAAAATACTTTCCTTTAGATATTAATAAATAATTCTGTAGTGGGTTTGGGGGGGTTGGGTGGTGTTTTTTTTTTTTTTTTTTTTCCATGCATGCAATTATTGGGCCACATAAGTATAGAAAGGGAAGAAAAAGCATTTCTGTATGTTTGTATGCATCTTGTTTGCTTTTCTGGGCCTTCTTGTCTAATTGCTGCTGATGTAAGGTGGCATAGTGGGAATGCGTATGTGCAACATTAAGGTTGAAATAAATACTGAAAATAATTACCGCAGAAAGTAAGACCTTACCCTCTCACAGTATTATTGTTATAGAGCAAGTGTTAATGGGTGAAGGGATTTTCTTAACTATCAGAGAGAGTAGTTGCTAAATTGAGGAATTTGTCATCTTGTTTCTCTCTTTCTTTAAAGCTGTAGCCTCCAAGAAGGTACTCTATCTTACATCCTACTATGTATATTTTACTATTTGAGCTGAGCCTTCAAATAATTAAACTCATTGTAACCCTACTAAATTCATGAGCCTTTCTTTAACATTGCAACTGAATTGTGATGTAGTTGTTTTAAGAACTGCTAATTTTCACTCACCATGCTGTGCTTTTGAGTTTCTTGTTTGGTCACCGTGGATACATTTGTTACTTATTGTATTGATTTTGCATTCATCATTTCAAGTTGAATAGGAATATGGAATTGTAATAATAATAGTAATAAAAATCCTACAAAATGATGTAGTGTGTTTATAGAGTAAGCCAAAAGCCAAGGAAAATAATAAATTTCTGTTAAGTATTATCATACAGGGACGTTTTGCACTTCAGAGCATACGTACGTACCTCAGAGCAGCTTTTGCCTGTATTTATCACCAAGTTAATAATTTAGCATAAGATAAAAGTCAGCTGTGATCATTCTCAGCAATTCAGAGAGGGGGAATGGGTGGCTCTCAGTGCCACAGCACTGATGCTGCATGCTGATGAGGAGGAGCCTCCCCTAGTCCTGCTCAAAGTGAGGGCTCTGCTGTGGCTGCTGGTCAGAGCTGCACCTCTACCCAGTGGCTACCATGGCCTTGGCTTGGCCACCTCGCCAAGGTGATCACGCCGTCCTGGGCCTGGCAGCGTGGGCGGCCACGGAGCTGGCTTGTCCTGGAGTGTGCCACTGGGGCTGGGGTGGCCAGCCTGGGGGCAGGTGGGATGTGCTGATGTCCAGGGGAAGGGGCAGAGCTGCTGCTGTGAGTCCTGCACTGCTCCACACGCCACGGCCCTCGAGTCGGAGGAAACGCCGCAGTGATATTGCAGTTCTGGGACAGCGAGCACGGGTCCTGAGGGCTCGGGGAACCTGGCTGGGACCGAGAGCAAAGCGAGTCCTTCACCCCCCAGCACCAAAAAAGATCACTGCCCCCATACTTTGGCCTTCCTGAAGAAGCACAACCCTAAAAAACTCTAAAATTTACAAAGGAAAGGGAGAGGAAAAAAGGAAAATTGTACCTTTCTTTTTTTCCCCCTGCTTCCCTCTCTGACTCCTCTGAACCTATTACTGTTTTAAATAACTTCTGTTCTCAATATTTCACATTATACAGGAAATTAATATATTGGCATGAAAATTACTATATATAACATTAAGGGAAACAAACAATTTTGCCTGAAAATGACATAACATTTCTGTTTGTATGGTGGCTGTTTTAAATTTCAGTGGGGTTTTTACAGTCAATGTAGCAGAATGTAGTAGTTCATCTGCATACATGCTACTATTCTGAATATCACTTTTTATTTCTGGAACGCTTTCTTTAAGAGATTCATGCTGAATGAGTCATGGAATAAAAAGAATAACCCCCCCACGCCCCAAATCTCATCACCTCTTTAAAGAAAACACACATTTTACAAGCCAACTGAACAACTGCTGGAGCAGGGTTTGGTTTTTTGGGGTTTTTTTTTTTTGTTTGTTTGTTTTTTTTTTTTTTCAATGAAAATATTTGGTTGTTACTGGCTTGTTTTTAGGAGGTTACAGTTCCTTCTAGGTTAGACACTGTGGAGGCCTTTAGTACCATTTCTGTTTTCCTTTAAGTCAGGATGAATCAATGTTGATAAGACTGTTCTTTTAAAATGTTTTGAGAAGCACAGATACTGGATTACTAACTGTGTTTTATCACCAGTCATCTGCAATAAGAAAGTGTAGTTAATATATAATGGATACTGTGTGTGACAGAAGAATTCAGCTGAGCAAGCCAATGTATAGGATCTTGAAAACTGCAGGAGCCTGATGTTTATATTTGGAACATTACAGCCTCCTGGGCAGTGAAGTTCATATCTTGAAGCACTGAATAATCATTAATGCATGTATACATAATAACAATAAAAAATAATCTGTTTAAACTTACAGAAAGTACTCTATGCTAGATTGTACCCTTTTAGTTTCTGTTACAGAAACTGTTCATTTGAAATGCCTCTAAATATAACCAGTATGTTACCATAAATGAAAGGTCCTTTTGCCATTTCACAGGCAAAAAAACCCCCCTCATTCCAACTGTAACTTTTCTAGTGGGTGACAGAATTGCTCCAAACCAAAAATTGGAATCAGTGGCTTCCTCCTTCATTAGAGAAGATTAGATCACAGTTGCTTCAGCTGAAGGTCCTTTAACAAAGTATGTGTGCTCTCACGTGCTCATGTGCATGTGTGTCTGTGCGTATTTTAACTGGGATGGTTGTAGAATGTAATCCTACATTGCTTCTCAACAAATGTCTTTCTTCTGTTAAGAAATGAAATTAAGAAAATTTTAAAAATTTTCATTGTGATGGGATATATGTCTATTTTCCCTTTTTTTCTTCCTAAAAGGCAATATGTAAATTTTTACAAAATATTTTAAAATCATGAGAGCCTTTAACTGCATTATATTAGAGTCATATGGCTGATACATCTCTGTGTCTGTATGCAAATATCGTTCCATGTTATTTTAATTTTGTTTACTAATCTAGTGAAAATTCTAGAAATTCTTGCAATTACAAAAATGTTAATCGGGTTTTGCCTCTCATTGCACTAAAGAAGATGGTGGTATTTGAAAAGGAGAAATATATGTGGACTGGGAAAAGGAAATATTTCAATTTGCCATTGGATCATGAAAAGTTCTTGAAATACAATAGAGGTCATAAGGGCTTCAGTTTTTAAAAAGGAGATATTACATGTAATATACTGCAAAGATTAGTTTTGCAGCTGAAATTGCATAGATGGTTGGTAACATTCAGAGAAAATGCAGCAAGAGAGAAATACCAAAGCTTGAAGTGGCTGAGATTGCACTTGAATTAAATTGCTGGAGATGAAAGTGGGAAGAAGCTTCCCTCTATTGTAGGGCTAAGTCATTATAGGCCATAAACCGCATTCTGTAGGTCAGCCTGTGTGCTCAGTTATTTTAGCAACACTTTTTTGAGAAATCTACTTAGGGGTGAAAAATCTAATACGCGAAGCTGCATTACTGACTTATATGCTCATGTACTTAGACCTTCTTGCTCATTTTGTTGACCACTTCCTTCAGCTCATCAGTCTCAATCTCACCATCATGTTCCTCTCTTAGACTTTTTTTTTTTTTTTCTTTGTACATGTGCACCATAAAGAGTTGCTGCAATTCTAAGCGTGGTATGACAGCTTAAAGTGGTTGGCAAGGGTCTGGATCAAATGTAAAATATGAAAATGCAACCATAATTTCGGATTGGAATTGTAAGGGAGGCTTTTATGAAAGTTCAATTACTGTACACACTTGCCTTTTGTTAACATCTGTGATAATACAGTTCTGTCTCTTTTGATGGTTAAAATAATATCTATTTAAAATTTCTTCAGGTTTGAAAAAATGGTAAGACATCCTGAGTCTGTATCTGGTGTTTAAACAAAGGTACTTTTGCTCCCTGTGTGGTTTTTCCTCCTTTTTTCCTTATTTCCCTCCCCCACCATCTATTTTAAAAAGGTGGAGTTAGATCACTCTATTTATTTTTTATATCTCTGCTAGCTGGCTGAACCAGTTGTTTGGAAATCATGAGAAATTCTTTCATCACTGTGGGATAAGGTCCTGGCTCTTTTACCAAGCCAACTAATTTACTCTGTTTTGTAGTCTCTGCAGGTTTCAGAATTTAAAACCATAATGTACCACTTGCTTTTCAAGTAAAGCTTGAAAATCTCCTGGGGTTTGATAATGTATAGTATCTTCATCTCTGAAGCAGTTACAGGAGATACAAAAATGAGATTGACCGTGAGTGTCTGCTAACTCTGGGCACGGCTGTTTGAAATTTTAGCATATGCTTAGGGTCTCAAAGGGCTTTGGCTCATAATGGTAATTTTTATACTGTGTGTTGTTTGTGTTCTCTTTATTACAATGCAAACCAGCAGTCTCTTACCCAATTCTCTGTCAGAAAACAAGATAGAACCTAAAAAGCAGGTTTATGCTAGAAAAAACCCTCTGAATATTAAAACTGATTTCTTGAGAACAAAAGAAAAAAAGCTAGGCTTAATTTTCTCTTTGAGTATTACTTCATAGTGGTTCTCTTATTTATTTACTTTTATGCTGTAATTGAAAAAGCAGATGGACAATTCATTCAAATGAAAGCCATGAAAATTTTCTCAGCTTCCTTTGTTCTTGTTGACCTTGTTTACTCAGTTTGTTTACTATGGAGTATAGTAAGTTATGAAGATAGAGGGAGATAATGGCTGTGTTTTCCAATATTGTTACCCATCATTGCGCTAAGGATCAATACTGAATGAAAAAAAAAAAAAAATCACGACAAAAAGCAACACAGAAAAACCAAGTCAAAAAACACAGAACCTTGACCAGATCTGCAACTGTAATGCAAAAGGAAAGAGCAGGTGGAGGAGAAGGCAGTCTTGGCACTGCAAGGAATATCAGTGCTCTTTTTGCTAAGCCAAGTCATTTTTCAATAGTGACCTGAGGGTCTACTGTCTCTATAGTGCAATGTTTAGCAAATTAGGTTTTGTTTGCTGGTATTTACCTGTGATAGCAAATCCACTCACCTCCTGTCAAAACCAGCAATGTAACAGGTGCATTCAGTTTGCCAGATATGTGACTATTATGTAGCAAGCACACTGTTTCTGTTTTTCTGTTATTACTTGTAAGTTGTGCTGCTGTAAGGAGCAAATTTTTCAACAGTGGAAGTAGCATGGCTTGTCTGCTTTTAGGAAGCATAGAAAAAAGTAATAACTTTGCAGATATACGTAAAACTTTACATAATCTCATATTTAACTTTGCAATTCCTGTGTTTGTAAAGGACGAATTCTAACAAGCCAAACAGGCCATAAAAAGTTGTGTTTGCATATGTAAGGATATATTTAAATCCTTTGCTTTTTGTCTCCTTCTGACTGAAGGCATGGTAGCCACATGAACGTGGATACTATAAAGCCACTGAACTCTTATTTCTTGTCTCCTTACGCGATTTTAGCACTCAAGACATGATGTAATCATTTACAAACATTTGTCTCGCCAATCCTGACCACAGTCTGTCTGCCTTGGTTGTTTGGTCCTCCTTTCCACATGCACTGCTAGGGCAGTTGCAACAGCCTCCTAAATACACATTTAGATTCTTAGGCTTAAATCTGAGTAGCCCTGAGTACTTAGAAATTGCATTGGTCTACATGGTGTGATTTTTCTCTCCCCATTATTTCTTCATTAAGGAAGGTTTTGAAATAACTTTTTTTTTTTTTTTCCAATTGGGTTCATTACATGTATATATTCCTAATGGTTTTCCCTTTTTTCTTTCTTTTTTTTTTCTCCCAATCCTTTGCAGTATTTCTGTAGAACATAAAAGTTATATTCTTACATAGGTATAGCTGATGAACCTACTCAATGCTAATTAGCAGCCCATCTATATTAGTATTTAGCTCTACACACTCTAACAATGTGTGCAGTGGGTTACCTGCATGAAAACATGCAGGTTTTTAAGGCTGAAAGAATCAGTGGCCCTAAAGAGGGACATTACTATACATGTGTCTCCACAGATATGCTCATTCATGTGAACGAACTTGCCGAATGCAATAAACAAACACAGGCTGAAAACACATTAAAAAACCATCAAAGCAACAGTGCAAATCTCTCTAGCAATGTAGACAAAATCAAAATGTGATTGTGGAAAGACTTAGGGTGTGTGAAATGTTTGTACACTCTGCTGGCAGAGAAAGGCATCAGGTAAATTGGGGTGGCCTGCTGCTGCTGCAGCAAAATGGTACTGGCAGCACCACCCTTCACAAACACTCCAAGATGACCAAACAAAACTGCTCTGATTTGCCATAATGGAGCAGAATTGTCATCACATGCTATCAACACATAGGGAAGAAAAAATATTCAAATAGTCTGAAATTAACATTCTGAAGGCCATGAAAGATGATGTTTTATGACACTGTGAAATTGTGTCACTGTAGAATATTAATTTATTTTTACTTCTTATTATCCCCTGCCCTATTTTTCAAAAAAGAAAGCTAAATGAAATCCAAAAGATTCAGTGTAGTGATGAAAAACAGAACAGAACTGTCTCAGGCAGCCTTTGATAATATTTAGCATTGAAAACCATTAACAATTAATACTCCTAAAATATCACTTAGTTTATTCCAACAATGTTTATGTGATTTGTGTAAGTTTTTTTGTGCATTTCTAGTAGGATCATTTCTTCATGGGAACATTCACAGAGATAAAAATTGCATGATACTTTATTGTAGTTTATTATAGGAAGGGGTTTTTTGTTAAAAGCAATACCAGCACATTTTCAGCAATACAAAGCTCACTTTAGATTAATCTCTAAACAGAAATATTGCCATCTGACCTCAGTATATGGTCAAATAAATTATGAATATTTTATATCAAATATCTAGCTCTAGCTGAGCTAACGTCTTCCAAATCACAAAGATAACAAGAAATAATGGTAATTGTAAATGGTTAACCCTTTCTAGATGCTCATAGCAATAGCTGGTTAATGCTGTCAGAAAATGTTTACCATAATAAATAAGTTAATCTCAAGAAATCCTTGCAAGATCCCTGTGATGGGCAGATTTCCAGTTTAGCAAGTTTTTCTGTCTCTGTAGCCAGATTTTGTTTTAGTAAATAATTTAGGGAGCTGATTGTGGTAGTAAATTAGTTAAGGTGATATTGATGGTTTATCTGAAAGAAGTCGGGCAGCTTTTGAAAACTGTTGGTATAATGTAAGTATAACAACTGCTAGCAGGTATCAGAAAAAGCTCTTGCAAGTTCAAGAATCTCTCAGAAAAAATTGAGCTTTCCTCACTGACACTGTTTTTACTGAGTCAGATCTGTTTGTAGAGAAGGAGGAAGATTGAGAAAGTAATTATTATTTGTAATGAACTGTGCAAAGTGTTGGACTGTGCTAACAGATTTACTTGAACTCAATTTCATTTACTGGACCTAACATCCTGGGAAAGTTCCATGGCCTCCAAAAAAGTCAGAGTTTCAGCTGTGCTAGAAATATGAAACTAGACCTATTCTAATTAAGGTAACTGTCAAATAATTTGTGACAGTTGTGTTTAATGTCTCCAGTCATTTCAAATGTGAGTTAAATGCTCTTTAAAATCTTAAAACTGATTATCAGTGGTATAGGCAAGCTCTGGCAGCCAGTTGGGCAGTGTGTCTGGGGGAGAGGCAGCATGATCCAGTGATGGTTTGGGTTGCAGATAAGTAGCTGTTCCCTGTACTTTGCCAAAAGGGGCAGTGGATGTGATGGAAATATGAGCTTGGGTTGTTTGATAATTTCAATTGCATTGGCCTCATGTGGGGGCCCCCACCTTTGGGAAGATGCATCTGCAGAGGGGAACATGGTGCTAGCAGGTCTTACCATGCCAGAGGAGATCTGAACCCCTGTGGGGCAAGACTCCATCATTCCCTTGTCCACCTAAGCTTTGATGGTTTCCATAGAAAGGCTCAGGAATCAACAGGCAATCAAAGTTACCCTCTTTTTTTTCTTTTTTTTTTCTTTTTATTTTCTTTCTTCCAGGAGGTGTTTTAAAACCACGAACCTCTTTTCTATAACCTTAGCATGCAGCTTTCTACTGCAAACACGTGTAGTCATTATTGGTCTTCCTAATTTCTGTTACTGAGTCGCCTATGCCAATAAGGATATTGTGACATTCTTAAGTCAACCGGACTATTTAGTTCTATGCACTCCTAGGCCCGAAACAGTTCCCTCTTAGGTTTACATTTGCAAGGAATTCATCTATGGGTCTTGGATGGTTGGTTGCAAGCTTTCCTGGTTATGTACAAGTTATGTAGTGTACCTCTTAATTCACAATAGTCCTATTTTTATTTTAGTTTTATTTAGTTTTCTGGGGGCAATCACGCCAATGCCTTGTTGAACTTGGATGTCTTTTTTGCCTCATTAATGCACATTATTGGCAATATCATTAAAAAAGATCAAGATAATTCAGTGAATAGTTTAGTAGTTTGTGGTGATTCTCCTTCAGTTAACAGACCACATTAGTCAAGCAGAAGAGCAGCAATGAGAAAAGTCTGGGGTTTCTTATCTTCCCCACCTCCATCACCCCCCCCCACCCCCTCACTAGAAGAGGAAGCTTAACATTTTTCTTAGAGCATCATCTCATACAGCTCTGTTGAAGTTTCTGACCACAAATCATATCAAGCTATCATTGCTGTGGGTTTGTAGCTCAGCCAGAAAAAGCTGCATGTGGGAGAAGTTCATTTCTAGTCTGCAGGATTTTGACACAGTTGTGTGTCTGGAGCTACTGAATGGACGTGTATTAAAATTGTATATGGGTAATAGTTTCTAGTGACAAGGAAACTGTAATTTGTAATTAGAATGTTGGTTTGACTTTTGAATGTGTCATTTTGGGAAGGCCAAATAACATTATACTACTATAATATATAGCAAATTTGAAATTTATAGTGAATTTTAGGGGAAAGAGATAAAATCTTGTACTAAATCATGTCCAGTAAGAGGCTGTTGCCAATACTGTTAGAGCAAGAGCATGAACTTAAAATATTCTCAAAAATAGATTTCTACAAAAAAACAGAGGAAGATTCTAGTCCCCCTGAGTGTGTATGTGCATTTACTGCTTTACATGGGTTTTTTCAGTGTGTGATACCTCTAAGAAATAGCTTGTGTCAATTTTCCTAGATTTCAGTGAGCAGAAAGAATCCTGAAATCATGTGTAAACCTAACACATGGGGCTTTATAGTGGCATTTTTTAAAAAAAATTATTTTACTTGGGCTAAAACCAACTTGCTTATATCTGCAGAAGTTGTAGGGAAACACTGAAGGGTCTTATAAATGCAAGACAAGGATATTTGGTGGGAACCAAATTCTCAGCAAGTGGTCTATTTACTTCAGACTGTCAAACACTGAATTATATTGACGTTTTTCAGTCTTTTTGTGCTATTCTTGGGTTTCCACCAGTCATGGTAGCTGACTTTACCAATTTAGTAGCATGACCAGCCCTGGTCTTGGCAATGCTCTACAGAAGTATGTTGAAAAGTGCCCTTTAGGTGTAGCAACCTAAAGATGAGCTCTGCATTGCTTTATTTATCCCTGCTGCAATGTTCTCTACGTGCAACTTTAAGAACTTCATGAGAGTTCTGTTAATACAGTTGGTGCTTGACCTTGGACACAGATTTATTTTACTTTCGCAACTTTTGGAACTCTAAATACTCATGTAGCTGAACACCTGGGTCATTTGATGCTTTCTGTGAATTTAAATGGTCAGTTAAGTGAGAAATAAAATGTAAATTTTTTTGCCATGTGATAGCAACAGAACTACATAGCAACATGAAACAGCTGTCTGTGCTCTAGGTTTTGCCAGTGTATTTTAAGTATAATTTAGCTGTCTGAAGAGTGTAATAAAGAAATCCTGTCACTCCCCATTTAAATTTCATCTATATTTAGACAAGAATACCACATGTACTGCCCAAGTCCAAGTGAAACAGAATAACCAGAAATACAGGTTTGGGAAGTCTTTTCTTAGATAATAAATCAAGTCTTTCTGTAAAGCAAAACAAAGGCAACAGATTTGTGAAGTTACAGATACCATGTCTTCAACTTCAGATAAGCAGAAGCTGTAAGGTCCCAGCCTAATGCAGATATGTAGACAACAGAACTGTGCCAGAATTGGTGGTTTAAGGCTGAAGAAGTTTGTGCAGATCTTGAATTTTGTCATGGTTTGGCCAACATTGCTGAAATTTTCTCAGTGTTTCAGGTTAGCATGCCCAAAACATTCTGCTGTAAATCAGGTGATTTATGTTTAGTTGCAACTCCAGATCTGTAAAATTGGCTTGAGCTTAAGCTCTGGAATGCAACCCTTATACAAGCAAGCTGTGTTTGGTTTCAGGTTTCTTAGAGGCTTGCATGCAAAATTGCCTCATTACTTGAATTGATACCTCTAATTAAGCAGATTCAGTGTGCTGCAATAATTGTTCTTTAGTATTTTAGCTCAACCTAATACCCAGTGTAACTCTCCTTAAGCCACTGGAATCATGTAGAGACATAGGCTTCTTCTTCTTCTTCTTCTCAACGCATTGTCTTTTTAGTAAGATAATGGGAGTTTGCTAGTGCCATTTCTAGATATAGGAAGTATGTTCTTGTCACAGGAACCGTTCTATTTTTTTTTTTTTTTTAATAATGTCAGAAAGAAGAGATGGACATCTTGCATCTTTGGCAATATACTTAGAGTGTCTTCATTTTCATCTGATGTTTATAGTTTCATCATGCATTTCTCTTCTGTATCTTGGTACTTTGTGGGTTTGTTTTGTTTTTAAAGAAAGCAGTGCCAAATTCTGGATTATACAAGCAAATTATCTTGTATATAGTGATGTGGGTTGAGGATTTCGTGTTTTGATTCATCCTTCAAATTCAGCACCCTTGGTAAATTTTTAATTCTTTTTTAGGAGAATGGCAGATCTTTGTTTAAAACTCATTGTTATGGAACATTTTGAATGTTTAGTCAGATGGAATCATGCAAATAAGAGATGGACGCCACTCCTGCATGCACTTCTGAATTGAAAAATAATTATCTTTTCTGACATCATTTCACTGATGAGAGGGATTGGAACAGTTAAATATTTGCGAAAGTATTTGTAGGATTGAGGTTTGTCTGTGGCTTAGCAAGCCCTTGCATTTCTATAACAATCTGAGAATTGGTTGGCTCACTTCACTGGTTTAATATAATTTCATTCTTGGAAATGTATTGTAGGATTACCTCTTATAGAAAGCAAAGATGATTACAGTATGTGAGGCTCCCTTCACTCCTTAGCAGCAGAGTGGGAGGATGGGAGGAGGGATCTGGCTTGTCAACACATGGTTCTGTTAAAGGCTCTTTGTTCTTGCATTGTCCTCCTTGCTTCCTAGGTTTTGTAAGGTTCTCCTTGTCAGATTAATATCCCAAATTCATTAAAATTCAGAGGTTTTAATTTTTGTATAGGGGGTGACTTGCTCTTCTCGAGTCATAAAACTAAATTGAGAAATACCTGAAACACTTGACACAAAACTCAATTAGATAAAAGTCTATTGACTAAATTGAGGCATTATTTTTCTATTTTAATGTGAAAAAGTAATAAAAATATTAGAAATGTGTCAAATGTTGTGATGCAAAAAAGTTGTTTGATTACGTCTTCATTCCATATAATTGAAGCAAAGCAATGCAATGACTTAACACAAATCAGAGCAAATATAGATATACATTTAGCATACTCAGTAACGTCTGAAATTACAATAGATAGACCTAAAATTGTGAAGCTGCAAGATCCTGATCCTTCTGATCTACGTTGATTATCAGAAAAGGGCACACTGGAATCTTTCTCCTCTTGGTACTGTATTCTATTTTATCATGGTTACAAGTCTTGGTAAAAAAGCTTTTCAAAAACCCACGTTTCCTTTAGTTTCTCTCAAGTAACTGTGTAATGCAACAGAATCAAAGTTATGTCTTTCATTTTAATTTGCCTTTCCAACAGAGAAAGCCTTAAAAATAAAATAAAACATGTCAACTGAGCCTTTTTTTTTTTTTTTTCCTGTGCAGGAAGTTCTAGTGCTTTATGCCCAAGGCTTGATTTTTTTGAACACCTTAGGAAGGAGGTAGATGAGAAATAGTCTTTGACTACAACAAACTGAAATGTTTGAGGTGGGTTGCTTTTATACTAGGCCTATTTCAATATATATTTAGACTTAGTTCAAGAAATGCTGAATTATAGAACAACTATGAGGGCAAAAAATCAGAAAGTGCCTGATTTGATTTTTGATACACACAAAGTGATATTTTAATAGTTGTGTAGGGCTAGAAGTAAATATTTTGAGTAGTGAGATTGTATGAGCAAGCATGGCGCTCTCTAAAAAGTTATTTTAATGTTTTATAATATTTTTCTGTGTTTGGTTCCTGGAACAGGGGCTATAAAATTTTAAGATTACTTGATAGAGGACCAGAACATAGCCAGGCTGACTGGAGGGCAGTCCAGGAAAAGTACTATTACTTGAGAGTTTATCATATTTCTTTTTCTTTAGAGAGGGTTTTAGGCTTTTCCTGGCCTATGTGAAAATGCAGATAAATAGTATTTGTCCATTTGACCATGTCTTGGTATCCCTAGCCAGCAGTGGAATCTGCACATTGGTATGCAGACCACCACTCCTCACCACCTTTCATACCCCTGCAGGTGGTGGTTTTCCTTGAGGAGTTTTTGTTTGGTTGGTTTGTTGGGTTTCTTTTCCTTTTAGAATCTTGTCCAAATCAAATGGCAACCAAGATACAGAGGATACTGGTCTGGGGCTTCTGGTTACAGCTACAAACTGTGTGGTCAGGAAACCTCATAGCAAAATATGTGTCAGAACCTATAAAAATTTCTTTGCTTTTTGCATGAGGAAAAAGCTCTGAGTAGAATGAATAATCACATGTAGATTTTTCATGGAATAACTTTGTCATGTGATAGTAAATCACACTTAAGGAACATCAGGATAGGATATGGAAAACATTGAAAAATTATAACTTCATACAGTTTAAAAAAATGTACATATTACTAGGTTTGCATATTTTGGTCCACATTTTGTGATGCTTTACAGAAAATTCTTATGTGTACTTGGGTAAATGTAACTGGATTGTAATCAATAGAATTATCCACCAACAAGAACGATTTATATTAGCCAGGGGCAGGGATTCCCATTCATTAAATCTGTGGAGGACAAGCCTTTATCTATTTCTGTAGATGCAGCCTGGAGCGTCCAACATGTCATGGATTAGATAAATTGGGCTTGACATGCCTGTGTTTCTGGAAAATAGGACAAAAATTTCTTTTGTCCTTTGTGTCTTGTCTGCAAAAGCAGTAGTGCTTTTCCCCCGCCTATAGAGAATGACAGGAGATAATTTTGCTTTTTTTTGAAAATCCTTTTTTTTTTTTTTAATTATAGGCATATTTTATGTAGAGATTTGAAAAACAGACCTGCCAGCATTTTCACAAGTGTCAAGAGAAGGACAGTCAACCTAATAACTGCCACATATTCCAGCTCTTAGAGCATTTGCCTAAATCAGCTCCATCAGGTGTAAGCTTGCCAAAATTGAAGTTTTCATAGTCCTTTTTTTATAAATAGCCATTTTGTTAGAACTTCTCCACTGTAAAAGAACCTATTCACTTCCCCAAAAAAACAGTAGCCCTGAGGTCAAGGAGTTTTTGTGGGCTGCTGGAAACACAAGCTAAATTTCTCCGTGAAGTGAATACACATTTACACAAATCTGAACTGCTCTAAAATGGTATAATTGTGCAAATCTCCCCAGTTAGTCCACAGCCCAACTCTTGGGACATTCCCCTGAGGCACTGAGGACTTACAGAGCAGGCTTCAATATGGGCCTTTGGTTAAAATACAGAACTTGATTTCTTTCAATTTTTGATACTTTCAAAAGAATTTTTTACATTATGTGTGAAAATGTAGCTTAAATGTAGATCTGAAGAGAAGATAAATTCTGACAGAGCTTTGCAATACAAAGTTAAATTTTTGTAGTTTTCTCCTCTTGTCCACAAGCAATCGCATCTTGAAACAAAGCATCAGCCAAATTACCACAGAATAGATTAATTATCCGTAACTTTGTAATTGTAGTGGTATTTGCAAACCCACATCCTGATTCAAGGATTATTAAAGCATAGTTTCAAACTGGTCCTTTGTGACAGGGAATAAAAAAGTTTATAAAAGTGAATTTAATATAGTCTGTTTTGTTATATTCTCCCTGATGCAGATGGGTCATGGCTGGGATCTGTTAGTGAGAATGAAGGTACCCTGCTTGGACAGTGGAGTCAGTCCTTTGGGAATTTGTACTTTCTTTTTTCTTTTCTTTTTTCTTTTTTTTTTTTTTTTTTTTTCTTCCTTGCAGCTATGCATGTGGAAGCACAATTCCAGGGTTTTTTTTTGACAAAAATAAAAACATTTACTTACCAGGATATACTGTGAATTAACACCTAGTTCTGTGTTAACTGTTTTCTAGCATATCATATGACACATGTTTATCTCTGCTTAAGAAAGGAAAAAAAAGAAGTGAAATCATTTGAATTGCACAAGAGCAACATGTGATTGCACTAAATAATGTTTGGCAAAGATGTAATTTGTAGATACAATGGAGTTACACAATTACTACTATTTAAGTGTGCTATAACATGCCCTATTTAAGCTTTATTAAATCTGTGACTGGATATAGAATTTTCAGAAGACAACAGTTTAATTGATTCAAGCCAAGGTTCAAATTTCTCCCACTGATTTCCAGCATCCTCTTCTTTTATTTCCAGTCTTGTTTTGCCTTCTGCTGTCTTACTTCCCCTGCTTTCCCCTCTACTTTTCCCTCTCCCAAACTGGATGTGAACTCCTTGCCCTTAGCATTGTCTTCAAGGCTTTATGCTCTATCAGTAACAGCTCTGCTTTCGTGGTTCCCTTGCTGAACTCAAAGCTCTGTCCTGCAGTGCAGAACTGCTGATCATTTGTGTCCCTAGCTTTTTTCAGACAGATGTAGAATGACTGACCAGTTTATCAGGACATCAAAAAGGTTCCTAGCAACTCAGGAATGATCTCCAAATTCCTGGTGAATTACTTATCTCTTCATGCTGGAAGGCTGCTCTGTTGTTAGTGGTCATGCTTTGTCTTGTGAGTGCTCAACTTGAACCTGAACTTTTCCGCAGTGGGGCAAGAAAACAACATCTGATGGCACAACTCCATTAAGATGTAAGCTGATCTCTGTTGCTTAATGCTGAGGGGAGTGACTCTAATCTAATCTAATCTTCAAGTACTCGGGTACTTAGCATAAGGTACAGATATTTTTCTTTCCCCAGTGCAGCAATTTACTTTTTTTTTTTTTTAATTGCCTGCTGATGAACATCCAGGGTATAGTCATGGCTGACACAGTGCATGTGTGATTTGAGATGGCATAAAATTCTGCCCTAGTAAGGTTCTAACTTAACAGTTAACTAAATATTTTATGCCTCGCTTCCCTTGTCTCTGTGGGGACAGCAAACTGCCAAGCACTGTCTGCTTTTTCTTTGCTTCTCAATACAAAGCATGGGTTGTCTGCTAAGAAAAAATCAGTTTTGCTTCAACTTTTTTTCCAGAAACTCTCGGTCACAGAGCCTCAGGCTCTTGCTTTTTGCACAAACAGCTGTATCTCCTGAGGACTGAACTTGTTTCTTTTCAATAAAGTATAGCAGAAGTTTTATGAAAAGTAATGGGTTGGGGTTTAGCGACAATTGGGCCATGTGATCTAATAGGCTTTTTTCTGGCTTTACATTCTGAGAAGGAAAAATATTTGTGTTTACTGTTTTGGTTTAACTTTCTTTAAGAATTTCAGGTATTTAATTCAGAGTCGGAGTTAAGATATTTCATTGTTGGAAAAAGTTCCTGAGCCAAAAAATTGGAAGTGTTTTTAATTGAGGAATACATATATACAGGAAAAATGATGATATGACCTATAATTTATCTTAACAAGTATCTTTCAAACCACCATGAACTGAAAACTCTTTTTGTCCAGGAGCCTGTCCTGTAAAACCTTCTTCTATCTACTGTGGCAATGGTCAGTATCCATTAGTAAATCCTGTGCTTTTGTTTCCATTCTAATTTTTTCACTTATTCTTTTGCCTACCTATGAAAGATCATAAACCTAGTCATTTTAAACATATATGTGTTGGGGGGGGGGGGTGTTACCTGATTCTTTGTTACAGAATCAAAACTTTTGAGACTGTGGTAGTTTCTGATGTATTGTGCAAGCATTTATGCCATTATGAATGGGATAGAAAAATGAAAAATGTGATTTTACTGAAATAAGGGGTTTTTTTGTCACATACACACACGTAGGGGGGTCTATGTATGCAGCTCTTGAGGTTTATTCAGGAGGGAATCATGGTCCAGGCTGTGTGACACTGGCATAGGTTGACACAAGTGTTTTCATGTTTGTTGTTGTTTGTTACCTCTAAGACCACCATCTACGTGCAGCTACAAAACCATAGAGTTTCTGTCACTTTTTTTCTCAATGTACCTCTCCCTTCCCTTCCACCCCCTCTGAGAAGCTAGCTTTGGCTTTGCTCTTTTGGCTGGGATTTTGCCATCCTTCTCCTAACTTCATCACTTTCTGAGTTGATCTACCGGTCAATCAGAAAAGCAACAGAGGTTTGATAGCTAGCAGAAGAGTGAAGTGGTACCCTGGAAACACGCAGGAACTTGTCATTAAGTTCCACTTACTTTGCACTATGCAGTTACAAATGTGTAAAAACTTTCCAGTGAATTACTAATGCTAAATGGAATTATTAATTCTTAACAGAAGATGCATTGCTACCCAGAACTATCTTCAGAGAGTTTACTAGTGGAGTGTGTCCATTTCATGACATTAGTTACATATTCGTCTCAGTCATATGCCTGTTTCTTTTCAAATAAAGACACCAGAAGTTAATAGTTGTTTCTTCCCCAAGCATGCTTTTGAAAAATGTCTCTTTTAAAGCTGATAATATATTCATCATATTCAATATATTCATAAAATGAAAAATTCTTTGAAAATCTGTTTGCAATACAGTGTTCTTCTGAATAATAACTGTTGGAAATTTGTGCTCATTAAACCATAAACATGACCTTTATAAAACCATCAGAAAAATCCAACTGCGGAATATGCCGGGTCAAAGACTTTTTTAAATGTCAAAAAGTGTAAAGCTTTAAAATTAATGTGATTTTTTTTATAATGCTTGGCTGATGCTTGTATTTTTGCTTAGCTTATTTATTTATGGTGGGAGTTTTTTTAACCTTTATGGTTAGGATCTACAGGGAAACTGTGACCTCAAGGGAGCACACTTTGGAATATATCTTAATGGCCTTCAGCAGTTTCTTCCTTGTGTTTCAATGTTTAGGTCCAGTTAGTTTGTAACCACATTTTTGCTGGACATGATCTAATAAGGTCTAGTATCTCTCCAGAAGAGGCTACAACCCACTGGTTAGGAGACATCCACAGTGTGTCAGTAAATAACAGTGCAATCAGTTCAGCGCTGTCACAAAATATGTTTATGGGCTGAAAGGTGTCGAGAAACACTGTGCATGCAGTTTTGGGTAAATGCACATCTGTAACACTGTGCCCTTCCTCTAACTTCATTGGGTTGTAATGCTCCTCTGAAAACACCCCTGCTTCCCACCTTAGCTTGAGTCTGAAAGTAAATCTTTCTGCTGCAGGCAGGAAATCGCACTAGGGTAGCTGCTTTATGTGGTAATAACTAGCCAAGATCATCATGAAAAGAAAAGGGGAACCCGTTTTTTGTACAGAATCACAGAATGAGTCAGGTTAGAGGGGAACGCAGTGGGACATCTGGTCCAATCAAGCAGGGTCATCCTAGACCACATGGCACAGGACTGCATCCAGATGGTTCTTGAGTATCTCTGGTGAAGGGAGACTCCACACACTCTGAAAAATTTGTTCCAGTCCTCAGTCACCCACATAGTAAAGAAGTTCTTCCTCATGTTCACCTGGAAGTTCCTATGCATCAGTTTCTGCCCATTGCCTCTTGTCCTATTACTTGGCACCACTGAGCAGAGCCCAGCTTCATCATATTGACATTCTCCCTTCCAACACTTACTTACATTGATGAGGTCCCTTCTCAGCCATCTTTTCTGACCTGACATTATTGCATGGTGGTAGAAATGTCTCTGTACATTTCTAGCTCACTCTGTCCAAGGCAGACATTCTGTTTCCTTGGATTCACTTTCTTCCCAAAGAAAGTACTAAGCAGTATAAAACATGAGCAGTATGGGAAGAAACTGTAAAATAGATACATAGTTTGCCAAAAGAAAATAGAATCATTAATGCAGATGTAGACTAGTTGGTGAGCTCCTCTTCCCTCTAGCATTTATGGCATTAAAGGAGGAACAAGTTTTGACATTGTCTGTGAGATCATTCAAGTCTAAGCAAAAGCACATTCAGTTTGTTATTAGTGTATAAGCAGGAGAGGATATTACAGTGCTCAGAGCACTAAATTTGGGGACCTAGAGGTCAGGTCCTTTGTCTACCACAGATTCCTGTGTAAGCTTTGGGAAGAAGACTTTTGCTGTCTGTCCCAGGTTCCTAGCTGAAAAATTGGGATAATGTCTTGCCAGGTAGAAGTGTCCAGAGAATTAATACTGGAATTGCATTCTCATGAGGGAGGAGAGCTGAGGTTCATGGGCATTCTAGTTTGTCTTGTCCAAAGCCATGACTTCCAGTCTTGGGCTTTCTAGTTCTCCAGTAGTTGGCATGGTTGATACTTGGTATGGGCAGCTGTTAATAAGCATGCTGACCAAATTGGACAATTTCTAGTTGTTTCCTTCTATTAGAAACAGACAGAAATTTACAGAAAGTGGAACATTCATTTTGGATCATTTAGCTTTCAGTGATCCAACAGTTTCCAATAGGGGAAAGAAAAGAATCCAAATTCATCTGACCAACTGCAGGGAAAACCCAAAAGACTCTGAAGAACTGAATTAGGTAGGTCGTGCTGCTAAAATAAAAGCTAAGTCTCTGCCTTTGTGCAATTTAAAATCCATATAAGATGTGGCCCATAGTGAGTTAGATGAATTCCTTCCTTGACAGTGTTAAGTACTGGAGTTCAGATCATGGTTATTCAGTAGCTGTTACGTAAGAAAAAACAAAACACCAGTATTTTATTCAGATTTTTTCCTAAGGTCCAAAGCATATTCTAGATGTGGGGCAAAAGAGGTGGTATTTCGTGGGGTTAATGGGGACTCTGACATTAATTAGCCTTGTAGCCTGAGGTGGGTAAGATCTGCACGATGTCAATCCCATTCAGTCAGACTGGACTTCATTGTCTGTAAGGTGGGCCTACCTTCCTATAATGCAGATGATAAAGGAACAGGAGGGGAAAAGGTAGCAAAAAAGGAGCAGAAACCTGAGCTTGTTTAGCAAAGTAAAGGAAATAATGACAGGAGATAATGGGTATCAGAGTACACGTGCAAATTTGTCTCTGCATTTTCCCAGTCCAGCGTCATAATAGTAGTTTCACAGGTTTCTACATAATGAAATGGGAAATTTACTCCTCTGTACACCTAGAGGAGTACAATTTCCAATCAAAATTATTGGGATATATGATCTTATGTGTTTCAAAATGTTAATATGTGTGAAAGAAAAGACTTTAAAAACCACTATATGATGCATAGCTGCAAGCTTCTAAAACTAATAATAATAATAATAAAAAGAAACCCTTTTCTAAACTAGCTCACTTTGCAGGAACCAGGGGATAAATATTTTCTCTAGAGAAAATAATCCTTTGAATAGCGGCAAATGACCAGAGTTGATTCAAACTTTCCAGGTGAACAGAGTATGTACTGAAAAATGATGTCTATAAATAAACAGTGGGTACTGATTTGTGCCAGTCTGGAAGAAAAAAGGAAGGGAAGAAAATATTTTTGTAATGAGTCATTTTGAATCGTTTGGATCTGGATGTTTGAAATTTTCCAATATTTAAATAATAAAAACGGTTAAATATCTAAGTAGTAGCTATAGGTTGTCATTTTAGGTGAAAGAAGAATTCCAGCTGACACAATGGTGGGGTTTTTGCCCCCTAATTGTATCTGTTTTTTTGGTTTGGCCAGTGAGCTGAAAAATCATTTACTCACAGATCTCCACAGCTGAGAGAGTGTTGCATTCATCCTCTTCAAAGTGACTAGCCACTGCTAGCATTGCTAACAGCAAAACCTGTGAAAGGAAAGCTTGTATGGCCACACAGTGTACTTGATCCTCAACCTGTCTCAGGACAGCCAGCAGGATCGAGGCTGGTGTGCTTGGAGTCCCATTTTGAAAGCTCTTCTTTTCGAGTGGTCTTTAAATATTTAATACAGTTGGGTTTTTTTCTTTCTTTTCTGGCTCTAAGAGTGATTATATGTAAAATGTATTGTGTTTAAACCTGGCTATCGTATTTTTAATTTTTTTTGAGATTATTAAATAATGAAAGCACTCTCCAAAAAGAGTCTGTGAACAATACAGAAGTCAAAAGCACTTTGAGATTATCATTTCCCTTTCTAAAATAAATAAATATAAGAAAAGGAACAAACCACTCAAAACGATAAAAAGCCCTTACAAGAAGCTGAGTTCTTAGACTGTAAATGGTCAGAAAATAAGTTTTCTGTGCAATAAATTCTACAGAGACATCACATAATTTGTTTACACCTGATCTCTTTTTAGTTCATATGAAATAATATGTAACATATAAAAATTAAATATTCAAAATCAAAAGTTTATCTCTTTGTGCACATAAAAGTTACAAGTAGCATGTTAGCTAACTTTCTGTATGCTGAGTTCATATTTTAGTCACTTCATTACAATAACTACAAATAAGTAGTGTGGTGATCAAGTGAGGCTTATTTTTCTGTCCCAGGTTAGATCACTTGTACTACTTATTATGGAACTGAATTTACCTTTAAAGGCATGATTCAGCAGTTTTTGAGAAAAGTATCTGTTGTAAAAATGAATGTTTTCATACAATGATGAAAAGGAGTACCTTAATGACTATGGTCCATGACAAATTACATTAAACTAATTCCTAAAAGCCACATTTACAATTCATGTCACATTTTCTCTCTTAGATTGCAGAGAAGTTTATTCTTTTCATTTTGGGTGTCTTAAAATTTCCTATGTTGTAAGATTCCATGAAAACATAAATGTGATACCTGAGATTTTACATCATGAAAAAGTATTATTCACCATGGATAGCCTGCTGTTCTTAAATGCTTGTGTTTTTATTGTCTTTTTGAAAAAAAATCCCTCCAAATATACCTTTTCTTTGGCCCACTGGCAAACTTAATTCATAACAAATTAGAAGTTCGAGCTAATATTGAGTTATCCAAATGTGAGCTTATTAACATTTATAAGCTAGAACATGAATTCTCCACATATCCTTTCCCTTTTATACTTTAAAATACCCTGAGTCAGTGTTCTTGAAAATTTTCTATGAAAATTCCTGTTTTGGCTCAGGCTTTTTAGGATATATTTTAATGCTTACTGCATGTGTACTGTTACATATTAGGATCCTATATAAAAATATTAATGATAGCTTTTGAAGTTATCTTTTAAAGCCTCCTAGAAGTCACCTTTTCAGTTGGAAATGTGTGGTACTTTCCAGCTTCTCCACTGAGTCATACCTGCTGAAAGGTTCTCTGAGCTTTACACAAGGCAGAATGTGTGTATTTTTTTGACCTCAGACAAGTTATTATGGAAACATTAGGAGAGGTGTGAGATGGGTTGTACAACTTGGAAATATCCATATCTTAGAGAAACCACTTTATGATCCTGAAAACCAGCTCAGACTCTAGGAAGGGAAAGGTTACATTAGTTTAGTGTCTTTGCTGTATTCAAAATAACTGTGCACATGGACAGAAGGAAAAAATTGCAAAGTAATGAAGGAATGAATATAAAATTCTGCAGAGATTTGCTTTTTCACTCAGTGTTTATGATGGTAATAGTTAGTGATGGAAGAACTGCAAAAGATTTAGATTAATGGGGTATTAGTTTAGAGTTTCTGCCCAGTTTACATACCTTCAAGTTTCAAATGCATTGCAAAAAAAATTATCTACATTTTTGTGTCTGCAAAAGCTGAGCTAGATTCTTCCTTAGGAGAGACTATTTGATAGTGTATCTTGTAATTCTTTTTCTGGAAACTATATCTGCAGTTAAGTTTAAACTTGAGGGATTGGGAATGAGGGTGTGCATGAGGAAAGACTGCAGAGAAAGATGTAACATAACTTTCTGCATAGCCAACTCACAATATGTAACACTAGGTGGTAGCCAAATTGTTGAGCTGTTTGTCAGGGAACCTGAAGAATGGGGATCTTGGCCTGCATGAAAAATATTAAGGAAACTTGCTATTTATTATCCTGTATTAAAAATTACCCCGCTTTATGATGTCTGTTTACCCTGCAGCTCTTTTGTTTGGTTTCCTTTGTGCATATTTAGTATTTGTGATTCTCTTAATCCAGATTTTAGGGTCAGTCTTACAGCTGTTTATACTTTTTATCTAACACCAATCCAAGGAAAATTTCAGGTTAACTGGGCACAAAATTTTACATGGGAAGCTTTTTTTCAGTGAGTGCTATTTCATTGAAAGAAAAATTTCCCCTAGAATGTGTTAACTTTTTGAAAAGAATTGTCACCAAACAAAAATTAAAATTAAAAGTTTAGCATTTCTAATGATACATGGTTTCTTTTTTTTTTTAGAATGATTCTTATTTTAAAATCTATTTTCCGTTATGTAGTGAAACATGGTCTCTAAAGTAAAAATGTGATTCCTGCACAACAGGCAGGAATCATCTCTTCATCTGTTTCTGTCATATTCAGGCAAGAAAGGTCTTGTGCTGATGAAGTCTATCACCAGTGTTTTTAGAAGGAGAACCCACTTGACTGGGCTGTGTTACCCAGAGCATGAACCTCATGGTTTTGTAACACTTGGACTGCCCATGCCCAGAACATGCTGATGTATTGCAAACCAGATTACCCAGTGGTAAGGAAAAATATCTAGTCCCAGCAGGAGACACAGAACTGCATCCCTGTGCAAAAATGTGCTGTTTGATTGACATTGGAGGTGTTCTCAAAAACAGTCTCAATGTGATATGGGAAGGGGCAATGGTTTGTTGCAAGCTTTTCCCCAAACTTATATGCTCACACTTACTTTGGATGTATGGCCAAAGTCTCTGTCCAAGAGATTATCTTGCCTGTGATTTAAATAGTCTGAAAATTAAAGAAACAAATGATTACTTGAAACTTGGTCAAAATGCTGAGCTGATTAAGCTTTGAAGTTGTATTATTTTTGATCTCCCTACAAAGAAAATTAAGGTAAAAATATTGATGTGAATTTCTCAGATGTCTGAACATTCATCTCCCATTTAGAATCTGATTCTCCTCTTTAGAAAGACATGAGACTGTAACTTTACTAACTTGTGAGACTGGAATTAGAAAATGCTTTATTATACTGCCATTTTAAGTAATTGTAGGATGCTCCTCATAAAGACAAGGTTATCTATATGAACTTCAGATAATAATAATAATACTGAGCATCAAGCACAGGCTGTGGACAAAACCTATCAGTGTTGTGGGATTTTTTTCCTAGTTTTATTGGTCAATGTTATCAAAACCTTGCTGGTAGAAAGCTTGTAAAAAGGCTGACATTGAACCTTCACCCTCATTTTGTGTTGATCAACAGTGCTGCATGTGCTCAGGGAATGCTCTGGAGGCCTTTGTGGAGAAACTTATCCTACACAACACGAAAACCTCATAAGCAAATTTTATGGTTCTTCACTGTAATCTAACATTCCCTAACACTTGGAATTTATCTGTGTACGCTGTTCAAGAACTCTTCCCAGTGGGCTTCTACCCCTCTCCATCCCTCTACTAATGGATTAGATGTGAAATAGTTAACACTGGAGTTCTCAAAGGTTGTCCAAGCTTAGCTTGGACAACCTTTGAGAATGGTTGTTGCCATTGCTTCAGGTTTTTTGTTGCAGATTCTAGACTGCAACTTGACATGTTAAACAGAAAGAGAAGATAATTTTTGCAGCCATTAACATTAGAAAAATTTTTTTAAGAAAGGCTCAGATTTCATGATGCTCTCACATGCTCCATCATTTAGGAACATGTCTGACACTATTGAAAAAACAGAGAGCAGCTGTGCTCCTGAACATACTAATTTTCTATGCCACTGTAGCCAGGACTGTGGTAGATTTTAAACTCTGTTCCAGAGGCTCTGAGTCCCAGCCAAGGTCCTGCAGAGCTGGCTGGATTTTTCCATTTAAAGCTTGTTCTCGTCCCCAGATGGCTTTGCATCGCACTGGCTGGCAGCAGCAGGTGCTTGAGTGCCGAGTCATGCCACAGGAAAGGATCACAGAATAGAAATATTTCATCCTCCGTGGCTTGGTATCTTAGATGAGTTTGGGATACCAATGCTGTTGCTCTAGGTAATCCGAGCCTGTGAAGCTCTTCTCCATATCACTGAGATAATACACCCAGTATCCCCAAGCACAGGTGACATTTCTCAGTCCAATTTACATTTGCATTTGTGAGTTACAGAATGTTTGATTAGCCTCAAATTCTTTGCTATTGCCAGGCAAGTGCTCACCTTGAAATTTCTGTGTGATTCTGTACAATCTCAGGTGCAATCTGTATTTTTTCTTTAGTGAGAGTGACTTCTTCCTTTCATGATGTGTGAAAATTCTATATAAGTAAAGCTAAGTATTTCCCACATTTTAAAAAGTACCTTTATGGGGCTTTGCTATTCTGAGGTAGTATGATTGGCATGTTCAACACTGACCTGTTAGATTTATTTTTACAGTGTGTTTGTAATAATGTCATGGGAATGTAGCAATTGCCAAAGCAATGGCAATCAAATACTTGATAATTCTATGCTGCTTGTGCTCTGCTTTTCTCTTGCCTATATCCTCAGCTGCTGCCTTCAAAGACCTTTGATTTCTTATGCACTTACATTGAGGTACAGTGTAGAAACTACCACAAAAGTGGCAGTTATTCTTGGGATTAAAAACTATCAAGAGATTACAGTGACCCCTAATCCATTACTTTTAATTTACTAGTGATTTTTAGTGAAACACTTCACAAAGGAGTTGTGAAAAAGTTGGCAAAAGTTGTGAAAGTTGGCAAAAAATACAGTCTTCAAAATTTGGCTCCAGCTGATTTTATACCTAGAAGCACAACTTAGATGATCTTCTACAACTGGTTAATTAAGTCCTGTGTTTTTAGCCCTCAATTAGACATATAATGCGACAAACCTTGCTAGCAGATTTGCTGGCCAAATATGGAGAGATTTCATCTATCACTCTGACTTCTTTATGTTTATGCTCTTAAAGGATGTATGCAACTTGTCTAATGAAAAGTCTGTATGTATGAGAGGGAAAAAAACAAACAGATTTCGGATCTCTCAGTGTTGATCTGTCTGCCTGTGTCTCTGTTCAGTGAGTAGGGTAAAACTCCCCTTTCATTTTTTTTTTTTCAGTGTTTCTTGGACTCTTACCAGCAGGTTTTTACAGTCTGTTGCCTGCCTCTCAGATTAGAAGAACACTGGCATATTTTAACAGTTTCCTAGGATCCAAATAGTCTTTAATTAACAGGGAATTGATGTTTTGGAGTGCAACCAAAATATAGGAGACTGAAAGCAGAGAATGAACTTGCATCGTTCCAGCTTGTCACTGGCTGTGGCCAGGGGCAAACAAGCAAAATAGGGTCCACTGCAAACAGGTAGTTCCTTATTGGTATGCAAGGGGATTTCTTCATTAGCATTACGTTCCCACAGAGCTGGTGGCTAGCCAGGACGAGCTTTCTGCTGCACAGAGTCTGAATCAGCTCCACCCCTTGCAAAGAGCAGAAAGTGTTCATCGGTACCTTCCCATAAACAGAATTTCAGTGGCTCCTGAAACTGTTGTTTTTCGATCTGTATTGATCAACTGTTGAGGCAGCAAGGTATGTTGTGTTTGTGAGATTTAGGTTGAAACCGAAGCTGTTGGCTCCATGAGTGAGCATTTAATTATAAAAATCAGAAGCCTACAAATAACATGACTTTTGCTGAGCTGAACAGCTAGTTGTTCTTTATCTTTTTGAGTAATCTTCCTTTTTAGGGTTGAGCAACAGGGTAGGGATGAAGCACTGAAATTATAAGAGAATGAGACTAGCTGAAGCTCTCAAGGGAAGTTAGACATATGCTGAAGGTTGTTCAGGATTATCCATGGAAATAAATGGTTTATAAGGTAATTCTAATTGTGATAGACTCAAAATTCCTGGCAAAGAACTATAACCAACTCAGTCACTGAGTCAGCTGTGCTTTTTTTCAGCAATGCAGTAATTTTTGGACAAGTCAAAATGTATTTGTTTGGTCCAATACTGTCTTTTTATTGTTCCATTTTTGTGTATGTGCACATGTGTGCTGGCTTTTATCCCTGTCCTGCTAATCACATCACTTGCTGAAGGCTTTCTGTCTCTTTGCCCTTGTAGGTGGTACATGCCAGAGCCCTGCTCTTCCAGCCCTTGTGCGTCCTCCCCCGCCACCCTTGCAGCCATCGCTGGACATTAAGCCGTTCCTCCCGTTTCCTCTGGACACGGCTGCAGCAGTGAACCTCTTCCCCAACTTCAATGCAGTAAGTACACTCCCAACAGCTACTGAGCCACAGCTGCCATGAAAGACCCAAGGGGGGCACAAAGCAGCGTTTAATGTTCTCCATTAAACCTGGAATGTCCTCTCCCTAAGTGAGGGCCAAATACCTCTTTCAGACACATTGATAGGCTATAAATTGAAGCCTACCCGAGTGTTAGTCGGAAGAAGTGTAGAAGGAAAAAACTGTATTTCCAAGTGACATGCAATAGAGTTTCAGGCCACGTTCAGTCCCAGGGCCTGTGAATTTCCCACAGTAATTTAGGATGTGCAGAACTTCACTAACTTATAGTTCACTGCAATTCTCAGAGAGGGAAAGTTTCAGAGCAGTGGAACACTACATCCCATCTCCAAGACATTTCCTGAGAAATACTAAAAATTTTCAGAGCCTAAAGAAGAAAACTCTGTTGAGGCAAATCAAATAAGTATTAAAACAGTGTTAGGTGCTGTATGAGCTATTCAATGGCAAACAATCCAGGATATTTTTTTCGGGATAAGATGTGGTATTTCTCATGTCTTAGATTTAAACTAGGATAGTGTAGTCCTGAGTTTTCAAGCTGAATGTGTTGATGTTAAAAAAGGGTTCTTTCCCAGGCTTTCTTCTGGTAAACAGAAGAACAATGTTTTGTAAATATAGAAA
>VZUI01058696.1:0-15497 GCA_013401135.1 Cettia cetti
CGGCACGGGGGAGCCGCCCGCGGCCCCGCGGCGCGGGCAGCGCCTCCCGCACGGCTCCGCAGGCGCCCCAGGGCGAGGAGGCGGCGCAGCCCGGCCGGCCCCGCGCTGCCCCGAACGCCTTCCGCTCCATCCCTCCGCAGCTCCGCGCCCCGGTAACACTTGCTGACCGGGGCAGAGCGCGTACGGGAGGGATAAGCCGGACGGTCCTCACCGAGGCAACCACTGACGCATTAACAAGATTTCTCCTTGACAAGTCCCTGGGGCACCTACGTTAGTAACAACTTGCCAGAAAAGCTCGGTCCTCCGTGCCTGGAATCCACCTTATCTCCGTTAGAGTAACAGGGCTCATTCCAGTTAGCCGGAGGCTCCATCATACTTCATCTCTGAAAAGACTTGGGGGGCGAAAAAAAAGTGTAATTGCTCTCCTAATTAAAAAAAAATACCAAAACTACCACCGCCACTTTTTAGGGTTGCATCCTCAGCCCCTGAAGAACGCCTGCATCAGTAATGCCACAGCATTACCTGCAGGTCCCTAGACAGAGGCAACAGTCAGGAGAACACAGTTTCCACCCTTCCCACCCAGTCCATGTGCTGATTACTCCCAGGGCAAAACTTCAGAGATTTATGCAAAGAGCAGCTGCACCAAGAAAAGCCAAGTATGTCTCACACAGAGCTACACGTGGAAATTGCACACGGGAATTCCTTAACACCACACACACCTGAGCAGGCCTACACTGGTAAGCCAAGGATGTAACAAACACCTGCTGCCTACAGAGCCTTCCTTGAACACATCATCTTCACAGCTCCATTAAAAGGAGGTGAAGGGGTCCAGCTGCAATCTGACAATACACAATCTCTTCCCCTCTCAACTTTCAGTAGTCCTAGGACCTAGATCAGAAGGAACAATTTACACGCAATTTTCCCCAGCACCCAAATCACAAAATAGTATCCAGCAAAAATCAACTCCAGCTGGCAAATTCAGTGCTTCAAACTCTTGACAAACCCTCCTCCTCCACTACAACTCTTAAGACGTTATAGAAATACATTTTCATTACTATATTAATACATATTATTTATAATACACAAATAAAAACCTCTTTGGTAGAGAGCAGTCATCTGTTCCTGGGTGTAAGGAACTAAATTTGTTCAGTGCCTCATCAGATAAAGAGCAACACCTGCAAGCAACATCATTCATTCTCACATTCAGTCCATGATATCTAAGGGTAGGTCTGTGCTAGAAGTTTGCCAGTCAAGATCCTTCCACAGCCAGAAGCATGGACAAAAAAGGCAACTAGCCAGCTGTGAGGGCACAAAACTCTCATGCAGATCCAGCTTTGCCAACAGCAGAGTGCTCCTGTCAGCTTTCGTTATTCAGAGATGTGGAACTGCAGTACTAACAAGAATTCCTTCCATCAGCGTGTTTCCACTAGGGGACTCTGCTGTATTCTCCAGTAGAAATTTTCTTAGTGGAGACAAGCCCAAGGACAAGAAAAGGCATTTTATGTAGGCACACACTTAAATGTGCAATAAAATTTAATAGTCCTTCATTTCAACATGCTCAGATTGGAGTGGAAGCCTTACATGGTATAGTTTAGCAACACGACAGCTTCAGCTTATGTACAGAGTGCTGCAATAACCATGTAGTCCTGTCACTTTGTCCTGTGTACCTCCTGTTGTTAAAAATTATAATTTACCCACACTTCAAGCACTAAAATCCAGTTTAAAAGTTTGTCTGTTTAGATCCAGATCAAAAGCTGTACTGAAATGCTATATGCCTTTGAAGATCCACACCCATGTCAATAGGAATTTGCACTACCATACTTCAGAGAAGGTGCACTCATAGTTTCTTCCTTTTTTGATTGCTGTGTAATTAATTCAGTGAGGATTGTTTACTGATGGCAGCTTTCAGTCACAAACTGAAGTGTTTGATTCATTTACAATAAAGTTTTGCCTGAGATGCGTGGACTCCTTGAATAAGTGCATGCAAGTAATTGACAATGTGTAACTTTTGACAAACCCCATAGGTCCAAAATGAAAAAAAAAAAAATGAAAAGCATTAAACATTAAGTTCTTGGTTTAATACCACTTTCCTAAGTAGCATTTATTTCCTACTGCAAGCACAGACTTAGCACCATTTATACCAGAGCACATGAAACAGACTTGAACAGCTGCACACAAGTGTTCTGATCCTTCCCTCTCTCTGATCATGCACAGAGAGAATATCACTGGATGCCCAAGGGATTCCAATCAGTTGAAATTGAAAAAAGAATCTAAGCCTGTGCACTTTCAAGATCAATATGCAAAAGTCAACAAATCATTAAGTGACCTGTGCATACCTCTAATTATCTATATTAATACTAATCTACTAATTTAATATTAGTATTAAATCATAACACTGTCGTTAAGGAGGAATGTAACTTTCTCCAAAAGTCCTGCAGTTTCATCTGTTTGAATTATATGATTTCTAGTATTTTATGAATGATGATTGATTTGTCATGCTAATAAAATCTCATCATTTCAGGGAAAAAAAAAAAAGACAGTAACAGGAAAAAAAGTAAATGTGCACTTAGTTTTTAATCTTTTTTAAAGCCTCCTTTTTTAGGCTAACAAAGAGGGTTATAAAATCTACTCAGTGGGTGGCCCAATGAAGCAAGAAAAACCTACTGTAATGGAACAGGGTTACAGGAAATTGCAGAAATTTTATTTCTGGCATGAAAAAAGTACAAAAAAAAAAGTAGAGGTACAGATTCCCAACCAGCATCAGTCTTTATCAGACAGAAACATGTTAATTTACCCTAATTTATTTCTGGGGGGGGGGTTGTTTTGGTTTTTTTTACTGTTAGAGGCCGAACTTGTAATTTTTTAACACACAAGTTCAGCTGTCAAGATAGCCAGGTAGACCTACATGCTACATTTACCAACTGCCAGGAAAAAAAAAACAGTCAAAAGGTGTAATAAGCTGGAAAGTTACCATCCAAAATTATGCTTCTAGTTACTACATTCCTCTTTGTCATAAGCTTTAGGTAACTTTCAAAACAAGTGAATTGTATCTTCATACTTGTATAAACATCTATCTGCTCATGCTTTCTGTTTAAGGGATAGGGACAGCTTTGTTCCCAATATAGGAAATGTATCACTTCTCTGCCTGCTAAAACTCATTCTGATTCTTTTGAAAAACTGAAAGACAACTCAAAAAAAGCAGCTGGATGGGAGTAATTGCAGGCAAAACAGCAGGTGTAAATTCAAAATATGAGAGTAATTGCATGCAAAACAGGTGTAAATTCAAAATATGAAAAACTAGTGGGTTTCATCACATTTGCAGACTTGGATTGGAATAGAATCATCAATTATCTTAAGCATCTCCTTGAAAAGTCCTCAGAACTAGTAGAGCATTCAGTGCTTCTAGAGGAATTATCATTCTCCACTCCCATAGCCTCCAACACAAAGCTGCATTTCCTACAGCTCTCACAAATATGATGAAAACATTTTTTGGTAACAGACTAGTTTCTCTTGGAAAACTACTTCACAAGCATTGTAGCTTGAAATGCTAAAAGTACAACCTTCCAATGGCATCTTTTCCTTCCATTGACAGCAAATAATTAAACCAGAAAGAAAAAACTGTGTTCATTTAATTACTTTTAGCCACAGAGGATTCCAGTTATATTCTAGTAAGAGAGCTGAGGGGGTGGGAAAAGTGTTCTAATGTTTTATTTTTAGTTCTCATTATCATCTTTTAATTCTGTTAATAATTTTTTCTTTCTACCTTTTAAAATTTTAAGGCTGTTTTGCCCATAAAGTGCTTTTCTCCTAATCCTTACCTCACCCCATGAATTTTATTTCCTTTTCCTCTGCTTAACTATAGCAAAGGAAAATTAATAAATTCTTTTTGTGGGTGCAGAAGCGTTTGGCCAGCATCAACCTATCACAGTCTGAGGGCAGTATTTGCAGACTTCAGCATATACTGCAAAAGATAACAGAGTAACAATCCTGAAATGCCAACCACTCCAAAAAGTTGCAAGTAATTCCAAAAGTCCAGGCATGCCCTGTCCCAAGTGCCCAAATCATCTAATTTTAAAGTGACAGAAAGGTCCATTACCATCTAATCATCACAGCAGGCCATCACTGTTGATAGCTATTACTGCATTGCAAAGGTAACAACAAAAAGAAGCATTTTTAACAGTTAAATGCCAGAAAACATACAAGAAAAAACAAATGTATCTTCAGGATTTGGCACTACCTGAAAAAGACTTAATCAAAATAGCAAATGTCTACATTCCAGCATTATTACTTGTGAATGTAGAGTAAGAAAATTCAGCTGTCTTGAAAAAAAAAACCCACCAAAACCAACAAACCACTAACCCACAAATAATCATGATTTACACTTCCCTGCTTTATAACAAAATTCTTTGTTTCCAGGGCAGTCTGTTAGACAATAAGTCAGGTATTTGCATAGCACTCTATATGATTTTATAAAATTGACAGTATTTGAGACTGACAACAGGGTGGCATATAAACTATGCCACACTTGAGCAACTTCTCTGTCCCAGATGTATAATTTTGAAGTCCTTAAGGCTTTTCTGATAATAACAAACATCTATTCTGTAAGTCCACTGAATGTTTTTAAGGACTAAATGTCCTGCTCAAACACATATGGCTTTATTCTCATCCTACATTTTGTTGTAAGCTACAATCTCCCTTTTAATATGCAGATAACCTTTAAAAATTATTACTTTCAATAGTTTGCCACTATATTTTTGATCAATAAACACCACTAACTCTTGTGCACTCATACCACAATGGGTTTGGATGCCCCATTGCATCCTAATTTCAAGGTCAAAACAGTTTATGTTTTAACATATTTTTCCCCAAATCTTCCAGCTTACATTAGTAAAATGCTGTGGCTAAATCTTCACAGTAACAGCCTACAAATTCTCACTCCCAGCTGCAATTGGAGTTGGGAGTTTAGAGGAGAATCCATCTGTGCATCTGAAGCCCAACCCATAATGCCCCACACCAGCAAACCATCGAATTAGCCTCACATCAGCAGCAGAAAATAAAAATTATGCCTGAAGTGTGTAGTTAAATTAGGCTTTATTACAAAACAGTCTTGCAGCATGCTTTCAAGTCTGAAGGGAGCACTGAATGCTGCAAGGCAGAAACCTGAAATCCAGAAAGCCCTGGACAGCACAACCCAGCTGTTACTGTTATGGTAAAATACTAGCATCCATGGAGCAGCTGTAGAGCTCTGTTCCATAATTCCTCAGAAAAGGGAACACCAACCAAGATGATATAAAATCTAAGTTGCAGTTGCATTTTGTTGCTGAATTAAGAATGTTAGCAAAACCAGATGTATATACCCTTGGCATAACTGCTCCAAGCACTACACAATAGCACGTGCAACAGGTGGGGAATAATTTTGCCTCGCTGTCATCAACATTTAACATTCATTAATGGCAGAGGTTTTTTAATTAAAAACAACATTGCAGATCCTGATTCTGCCCTTGGCTCAGCACTGACTGCCCTTATAGTCCACACAGGCTCAAATCCATTATAGAATAGCAAACCACAAGTAAAACCATTCAGTGTGCAGCACAAATCATCTCTTCAGTGTCCTAAGTAAATTTTCCCACAGCAGCTTCCCTACAACATTTTTTCCTATATCTGGAGGCTAGAATAACGCTGCTTTTAATAAATTATGAAGCTTTAAATTAACTGCAAAGTAGCCTGAGGCTATCTGAATGTGTGTTGCAACCTATAAGGCACGTAAATCACCAGTCATTGGAATTGCCAATGAACTGTCACAAGAAAGGGAAAGCATCAGGTCCATGGCCAACAGGAAAGACACTGCCAAAGGGAGGTGTACTACTGAAAAGGGATCCTTTTCAAGCAGTGCCAAGGATTCTTTAAGATGGCTTTTACCCATTTACCATGTGTCTGTAGAACCTAGAACCACAAAAGGTATTAAGTCTACTCCCTCTTGGTGCATTGATGATATATTTATCAAATAACTGATAAATACATTTTTGTAGCAATTCATTCTGTCACTTATGAAGTAGAATCTATTGAGACTACTTCAGCAATAATACATTGTTTTCTACAGAAATCAAGCTGTTGCACCTCTCTAAATTGGGATCATTAACATAATAAAGGTATGTAATTCAAAAAATTAACACCTTGAAATGCTCTTTAAACATTGTACCTTGTTTACTGCCTTAGCCTGCATTCTCATAAACAATTACCATGGCATCTGTTGCCACCTCTCTCCTACATTTAATTGCTGCCTACCCACAAGCTCAGTATCTCTACTACAAAATTAAAAGTTTAAAAAGAGCACACTCAGATCCACTGTCCTGCAATTCATTGCTAATAATGATGTATTACCAAAATGAATGTTTGGGGGGCTTTCATACTTTCTCTCTGCCCAATGAGAAACAATTCAAAAAGATCCTGGCTGTGCCAGAACATGCCCCACAAGACTGCCTCCCTCAGAACAGCCTAAACCAAGCACTCCTTTCACCAACACTGGACATTATTTCTGTGCAAAGAAAGACCACTACTCCCTGCCATGTATAATTACACCATGAAAACCACACTGGATTAGTGTGTGTGTATACACTACACAAATAATACTTAAAAGATGGTCTGTAGCAATGGGTGTGAGTTCATAGTTTTTAAAAATCTTCAGTAATTTTAATTTCTCTTCCACTGTTTATTGGTTTCTCACTGCCCATTAATTCTTAGATCAAAACTGTTAAAACAAAAAATATTTGAACTGATTTAAAAATATCACCTTATCGAATTAATTTTTTAAGAACACATTAATGTCAAACTGTGAAAACAAAAGCAACACAGAAAACATCAACAAACTACATGCAGTCCAGACAGATCTCTTACCATCTCCAGCCACAGACACCAAATTATCAGATCAACTGATTTATAAAGTTTAAGACAATACTTTCAAATATCAAGGCTTGGAAGCGCCCACATCCCTTTCTTTGAAAGGCAGCTTACATAAAACTATTCCTATAGAAGAGCTGTAAGTTTGTAATTGTAGTTTCCCACAGTTTATTAGGGCCATAAAACTATGCTTAAAAACATAAAGAGTTCATTTGCAGCAGCTCTTTATCCTAAAAGAACTGTTCCATTAGCCATTGATCTACAAAAAATCTTACAAGAAACAGCATATTTAATGTTTAAAAAACAACTTCTGAATACAAAAACCTTCAAAGTATAAGCTCTTAAAGGTTTTCAAATACAACCATAAGTTGTAAAACTCGGTTTGGGAAGAGCACCCTCACTTCTCACTTACCTTAATCTTAAAAGTTTTATTACCACAGTCAAAAATTAAATTTAGGAAATACATTATTTCATAACTCCTCTTTACATTAATTTGTTGAACTTCTAATTAGCACATTTCCTTCAAAACACATTTCAGTAAACTGGAATGTAAGCATTGTCCCAAAACCTGCATCATTATTTCACGCTCACCCTGTGAAGTTGATGCCTGTGATTTTTTGCTACAGGGTAACATCCAACTTGAGAAGGATACGTGAGCAATTGCATCCTCTGTTTACTGAGAAATCTGCACTGAAACTTACCTAAGCTGATGGGAATGCATACGGATTTCATGGGATGCCAAGTTAAGGAGCTGAGACAGAGTCTCTGCCCTTTGTTCTGCTTTCCTGACATCATGAATTTAAACTCCAGCTCTAAACCAGGCAGCCCCAGGATATGAGCATGTGCTACCCACATCAAGGGGGTCTCACCAGTCAAGTATGGAGTGCCCAAGAGGACCTGTCCTTTGGCTGCAGTTCTCCATACTCCCTACTCCAACACTCTGCTAATCCAGCAGAAGTTTAACTCAACAATACAGAGCAGTTGAGGGTCTCCTTGTTGTTTTTTTTTCTTGCAAAATTAGCATACAGCAGTATGAGAGGCAACACAAGAGAGCAAGAGGGAAGGACAGCAGGACTCAGAGCCCAGCAGTCAGATGTTCTGAGGCTGCTACAGCAGCACAGCTCTTGTTTCTGCAGACACTTTAAACATACTTTGATGCCCCTCAGAAAATGCACACCTCCTGATGGTGTTCTTTGGAGAGAGGGTGTACAGAAAGATTTGTGCTTATCACTAAACAGTTCAGCTTTCACAGCAAAGCTCCACTCCTTTCTTTATTCCTAACTTGTTGTTTTACAGATAGATGTGTTAATTTCAATCTATTGGGCTTTTTGCCCATAAAGGGACAGCCCAACTCCCTTCCCCATAGGCTCCCACTCCTGCAAGCAAACCAGCAATAACCATACAACTCTTGCACCAAAAAGGCAGGACAGGAAGAGACAGGCAAGAGGAAAGGGCAAGAGTTGGAAGATGGGATAAACAGAGCCACACAGTCCCTATTTCCAGCTGCTCTGCAGCTGTATGGCTCACTCACAGTGTAAAACAGAATTCCAACCAGTTTCCTGGCTCAGCTGGTTTATAAAAACTCCAAGTTTAGTTGTCTAGTAAACTCCCTGCATAAGCATGTAGCAAAGACAAAAATGAAGATCTGCCTGCTCATAAGGGAGGAGACAGAGCATTACAATGCAGCACCCTGAATGCAAAGTGACATTTTTACCTGCCAAGGAAATCCTGTCACCAATGAAGCCTAAGCAAAACTAAGCTGAGAGGAAAGAGATGGGAACCCATGTCAAGACCTCCATCCCGTGGGCAGACACATTCCTTGGGGATTTCTAAAAGTACAAAAACCTCATGGAAGAAAAGAATTAAGTGAGTCTACCTGTTTCCACAGTTTCAGTCTCAATTTCTTGTTCCTCTGCTACATCTTGCATCAGGTAAGTCTCATCATCATAAACCAGGACCTGAGCAGCGTAACCCTGTTCTAGTCTGGCACTAGGAACTGGCTCCACAACCACTGCTGGGAATTCAGAGACTGGCTCATCTTCCTATAGAAAGGGAAAAAAAAAAAAAAAAAAAAAGGAAAGAAAAGAAAAAAAATGCTCTAAATACTGCACTATTGAACTTTATGTCAGTATTTTCCTCTTATGTTCTTACATTCTTTATGGAATAATGATAATAATTTTTAATATTTTTAAAGGATTTTTTTCTTCCAAAGCAAGAGATTGAAAGAATAAAAGATAGTAATCAGCCATTAGAAGGGGCATTCTAAATCTCAAAGATGTTTTCCTGGGTGTAAGGACTTAAAAGTTAAAGCACTAGACAGCTTTAAGATATTAGGAAAGAGCACACTTTCTAATGAAGACACTCAGCTGTGGGAAGTTTTCTCCTCCCTCTGCCTGATGAAAAGTAAAGGCTTTGACCATGCACTGCAAGACACCTACACCTGACCTGTGCCTTACCAACACTTGTTCTGGGTTAAGGGCATAAGTTACTACAGAAGAAGTGATTACTTCAAAGCCTATATGCTCATCTCTATTATTTTAGGATCAAAATGTCTGTAAAAGCATATATAATCAGTTATAGTGTTGCAAAGTAGAACCCTGACAGAGTCTGTTCATTAAAAGCTACAGGAGAGTAGAATATATTTATTATTTGTTGATAAGAATGTAAAATACAATAAAATATGCTGTGCTGGCTAACTTTAAAAGGGTCCATGTATTGTTCTGCTCAACTTGTTCTATACCTCAAGACACATCTGAGATCTTTAAAGAAAGCTTAGTATAGAATATAACTCTGTAAACCCAGCCTACAGTTGTACTGCAGACTTCAAAACTTCCTGCTCCCACTGCTGTGGGAACAAAATCTTCTGCTAAAAGCTATTTGAAAAATGGCTGCATTCTTCCTCCTTACACAACAACCTCAGATCCATTTCATTTGTTTTCCCAGCAAGTTTACAGTGAAATTTTCTTTCAAATTAAGATAAAAGTTTTCAAAGTTTGATAGTAAATAAGTGCCATTTACTTTTCTAACCTCTTGATCTTTTATTTCATTGCTGTCAAAGTCCAGGGCAGGCCCTCCATTGTCAATCACTACTGATGTCATGGTGCATCCCCCGAAGGCTCTTTGAGAACTCTTATCACTCTCTCGAAGATAGTAATGCTGATAAGCTCGGGATAGCAAAGGCTTGAATTCACAATCCACTGCTCTTAAACAGCTAGGCAGAGGTTGCTGAAACACAAAATAATTTTAAGTTATTTGCATAATTTATACTCAAAAGTCTTCCAATGTTTGTGAAATCTCCTGCATGCTGCATGTCTATATCAAAATCAGCAAACACTGAGATCAGTGCTTTATGCCAAAAGCCAGAATTTGCCCCAACATTTTTAATAAAACCCATCCATTAGAAGGCTGCAACTATCAGTGAGGTCTGCAAGAAAACAGGACCATCTAACACTCATTGAAGAAAAAAATTATCAATACTCTGATGAGCAAACTCTATGAGTCTGCTTTTCAATAGAAGGAAGCCACCTTAAACTTCCCTAAACATTTAGGGAAACACTTGTTTGGATTCATGCAGAGGGACTGGGCTTCCTACAGGCCAGGTTACACTAACAAAAATTACCAATGCTGATATCCCCAGCCAGGTACAAACTAAGCAAGGAATAAGCACGAGCAAGAGACATTCAAAAGAAAATAAAATATACACAATTTAGGGGGAAAAGGGGCTTCTTTTGCTCACAAAGGCAATCCTCTTTACATGACAAAGCACGAGTCATACCAAAGTATTCTTAATTTGTAACAGCACAGAGCCCCCCCCCCCACCCAGTTACTACTTTATTTTCCATTGTTCCACTTGTAAATCTAGGCTGATTTTTTGATGAAGAAGAAAGCTAAGACCTCCTCTGCTCCCCAAACAAGACTCAGGCTGGAAAGCCTTCAACAGGCATTCCTTAGAGCCATATACACCTGTCACTCTCCAAATTTTTAGAACAAAAAGCCTACTCCTTAACTGTCAAGTATTCCAAAAGTCTTTCATTTCAAAAATATGTAAAGTAGAAAAACAGCTGTTTATTAATACCCTAAAATAATGAATCAGAAGGAAAAAAAAATCTGTTTTATTGCAAAACTTTTTATTCTAGTTTTTCACTTATATACACAACAGAAATATTGCCAATGAATCATAACCCAAAATAGAAGTCCAAAGAAATTAAACTGTATTTTAATTTGAGAGCACAGACGTTCCAACCTGATTCAAACATCAGAATTATTCCTGCAGCTCACACACGTGAACATACAGTGCTTCTTCATATGGCACCTCAGGTTAAGCATGTCACAAAGCTAATTTCATTCTCATGCAGAATATTAATGCAAACAAATAACCAATAATAATAAATATTAATGCAAATAATCATATACTAGACTACATCTACTGTATATTTATATTTTACACACTATAATCCCACATAGGTGGCAAAGCAATGGCCAAATTGCAGTAATTGAAAACACCCAATACTGTTTACAAGATCAAGTTCTCTCAAAAACATGTCATTTCTGTCTCCTAGGTTACAAAAGGTTTAGAATACTTTTATGCTGATCTATCTCTACATGAATCACCAATTCCCTATAGAAATGAAGTTCAGGCAATTCCCAAAATAAGGGAACATAAATGATAATCCTCATTTTCCAGCTGGGGCAGAAATCCTAGTAAGGACCTTACAGGGCAAAGAAAGTACAAAGAAGAAAGTGTGAGATGCAAAATCTCAGTATTCATTAAAATAATTGTATCTTCCAACTGAATACATGGAATAGTCCTTCAAGGTTCTTAAAGTCTTTATATGATAGGATTTGAGCTTCATACTGACATTCAGTCAGCAATGTTTTCAAAACTCTGCCAGGGTAGAGAAAACAACAAGCCCATTTGGCAGCAAGCAAGAAGATAAAAGAGCTTCAGCTCAGCCTGCTTTGGAAGTTCTAAGTCAAAGCAGACACTCAAACACACCCACACACCTACAGGCACGTGAGATTCCAACAGACACAGCCTCTTCTCAATGAACCAGCATTTCCCTTCTGCCCTCTCCCTAAGAAGGATGTCTCTGTGGAAGACTTTTTCCTTCTCCCTCAAATTTCAGTAGGACGCTGAATCTCACTAGCAAGTCCCTACTCATTTGATTCCTATAAAAGGAAAATGCTGCCTGGTCACTTCCAGGAACCAGCTCAGAAATTCACATTTCCCAAGACTAAGTGAGCCAAAAAGGCCAAAAGACAATTAGACTCAGACTCAAAGAGATGATTCAGGTTTGTAAGAGATTAGGCTGTCCCCAGTGATACAATTAGCCAGCACAGAAGCTGGTTCAAAATACAACCAGTTTTGAATTACAGAACAACCTGCAGAATGATTAAAAATAAAAACAAAAACTGCTCACTACAAATTTAATTCCTCTCTGGATAGATGCTTACAATAAAGTAAAACACAAAATAACATCAGTAAATTCAACACTTCCAAAAGAAATTACCAAATTGTGTTGTTACAGTTCTAACGTCCACTCCAGTTCTTCCTGGTAATGGAAAATTTGGAGAAAAAAAAACTAGCTCTGAAACATTTGGAAAAACCCTTACAACCACAAAAACATCCTTGCTGTTATTTTTATACATATCTCATGGGAAAACAAAAATAAGTCTGCATGCTCCTGTCACCAAATAATAAAAAACAAAACCTCAACCAAACTAAAAATTCTGATTCTTGAATACTTTGCCTCGCCAGCAAGAAGTTTCTAACTGCTTACGGCTACAAAACTCACAACAAAGACTCAGATTTTTTGTAACTTTTACTGGTCAAGACAACCAATTAGAGCAAATCCTCAGAGGCTAAAGGCTGCCAAATACTCCTTCATTCACATATTGAATAGTACACTTATCTGACCTACATCATGCACCCAAGTGTGTGTCTGCAAGAAATCCAAACTGTTCACTGTATGCCTCTGGCAGAAAGCTTAAAACCACCACAAATCATAATTGTGATGAACACATCCCACTAAAAACAGTGTCTTAAGTTGATTCCCCTGTGCACAACCACGTAAGTTAATAGGGAAGCAAGCATGCAGCTCAACAGAGTAAAAGATAATAATTGAAAAACAGTGTGGAAAGCATGGTAGAGAAGGTCATCTCTTCTAGGCCAGACTTCAAGTGAAGTTATTTATGACTGATTTCAAAACAAAACTCTAAATATAACTCTGCAAATAGCTTTAGCACACTTTCATTTTAACTATAAAAGAAACTAGAAAAAAAAAAAAATCAAAACACAATGCTTGAAAAAAAAATGCCCATACAGGAAAACAAAGCAAACACACAGAAGTCTGGGCAGCAGTGAGCAGAGGCAGCTGCCCCTACAGCACTCAGAACTACCACAAGAGTACTTGGAAAAAATCCCCCTTTTATCCAGGTTGCATCCTAAATCCTGAGGAGAGATTTATGTGGATACCTACACAAGTGCAACCACAAGTGCAGGACTCCAGCTAGCAGCAGCATCACAAATAGATTTTTTTTTTTTTTCAAAACAGCTTTTTTTTGGTTTAATTAAAAAAAAAAAAAAAAGTTAAGAAAGTTGGCTTGAAGATGGAGTTAGTTACACATGCAGAAATACACCTGCCAAGATGACTGCAGAATCCCATTAACAGGAGCAAGGCTTCCTAAGGGCACCAAGGTGTTCTTCCAGAGGCAGAACCTCAAATACAGCAGTAAATGCCACTATCACTCTGATACACATAAACCATAGCACACTCTGGAAAACATTTCTTGTTGACTGAAAAGTCTTTTTAAAGACATTTTCCCACATCATATTTACCTCTCTGGCTAGCTGATTCATACTGGCACGTGCAGAAGAAATAGAAAATTGGCTTTCTTTTTCTGAAACTCAACAAGTTCTAAGAATTTGTAAGTTACTGAAAAAGCTGTCTGAGCAGACAAAAACCCCTTAAACTTCTTGCTAAAGGAGTTACATCAAAATTAGGATACAAAGTAAATCTTTGCATCCACAAGGTCCGGGAGCATGCAATCCATGCAGTTCACAGCCCCTTAAACTGTAGGCCAAGCACTAAAATTTCTAAAATCCAAATCAAAATAAAGGATGGGCAAAGTAGTCCTAGCCACACCATACTTTGTAAGTTTCCATACAAAAAAGCAATAAACTCATTGCTAAACGCACAGAAACTATTATGCTGAATCAAATTAATGAAGCATCAAATCCAGTAAAACACTAGAAGATCTCCTTCCACAAATACATAATTTGATAAATACATCATTTGATAAGCTGAACATCCCAAGTTTGCTCAGAAACCTCGATAGCTAAAGCTGATGAGCCCCAAAACATGTAAGCTTATAATCACTTAGAAACTATTAACGTTCTGCAAAAAGCTTTGTGGCTTCAGCAGGCTTCTTCTGGACCTCCCTGCATCTCATCCTATTAGCAGGCTCTCTTCCCACTGCTCTCTATTTAAAGATACCCGGTAACCTTCTCTTCCCTCTGACAGAAGTCTCGCATACTTTCCCTTAATTTGCACCTCTCTTTCCAGAGTATTGTTGGTCGTTAACAATCATTTCCACTCCCGCACGAGCCTGAGTAGGGAGGAATTATTCAACATTTTACATAATAAAGCAGTGGGGACAATTAAATTAAATGGTGAGGATGTAGGTTTAAAAAACAAACCCCAACACACACATTCTGAAAAGAAGCAGCGTGCGAAAATTCCATAATTAGCTTTGATAGCATATTCTAGAGGTCAAAAACGTGTAAGACTAAAGTTAGACAGCTTTATGAGGGTAAATCCCTGGAGTTGCTTCTGAGACTACTGAACATAAAGACGTGTGTAACAGTCTAAACTTTAGGCACCCTCCGAACCAGATACTACTGAAACCTGAGAGATGAAGAGTCTGACACTGATGGCACCACACAAAAGAACCATCCTCTTTACAGCACCTTTCGGAAAGCAACTAATCCTGTCCGCTACAAGAGATGGAGCGAGAGGAGAAGGAAAAGCAATAAGGACTAGACCCAGAACCCGTCTTTAAACTTACGGTAAGGTCGTGCTGTCTTTGCTAAAGAAGCTACATGACTAAAGAAAAGTCACAAGAAAGGAAGCAGTGACCAGCCATAAGGGAGAGAGCAGGCAGAATGAAAAACTGAATTATTCAAGCGCGGAGAGGCAAGAGGGAACACATCCAAAAAGGCAACAGATCAACACGAACTGAGCTCACCCAGCACGACGTTTTACGGTCACGGTATAATGAAAAGCACGCCAGACTTCTGCTGTTTATCCGCGGCGCGAGCAGCGCAGGGCGCACGGCGATGCGAGGCACGGGAGAAGCGATCACGCATGACAGCGAGTGTCCGGCGCACCCGGGCTGCCATGTTCTCCCGACGCCCTGTGTAAACAAGGCGCTGCCCCTTGGCGCTGCCCCAGCCGCCTCCCCGCTCCGCCGCCGCCCCGCTCGCAGCACAGCACGGCCCGGCCCGGGAGGCTGCGGGCCCGGCGCGGGAGGCCGCGCTGCCTCGGGCTGTTTACCCTGACAGCGCCGGGCACCGCCCGCTCCGGCGGGCGCGGACCCCG